>OY756426.1:34513116-34733934 GCA_963576905.1 Mystacides longicornis | reverse complement strand
CCATTGATGGAGTCCAGCTGGAATCGGTGACTCAGATGAGAGACTTGGGCGTGACACTGGACTCCGCTGTTACTTTTATACCCCACATTAAAGGCATAGTGGACAAAGCTCTCAGAACGCTGGGTTTCCTGTTGCGTTTGGGCAGCGACTTTAGTCGTGTTCAGACGTTTGTTGCGCTGTATTTGAGTCTGGTCAGACCGATTTTGGAGTACAACTCAGTCTTATGGTCTACTTCGTACCAGGTCCATTCAAGGAATGTCGAGAGGGTCCAGAATAGATTCTTGAGGTTTATTAATTACAGGCTAGGAATACCTTTAAATAATATCAATTATGAACAACTTCGACAGACTTACAATCTGCAGCCTCTTTCAGAGAGAAGAAATATGTCCGATTTGGTATTTTTGTACAAATTGATAAATAGTGGTCGATGCGCCGGAACTTCTCGAAAAAATCCACTTGCATATACCAAATAGAATAACTCGCACCAGGCAAACTTTCAGTGTGGCTGCTTCGAAAACAAATTATCATTATGATTCACCCTTGCAGAGGCTACCGAGAAAGGGCAATCAGTTGGTTGATGTCGACATTTTTGCTCCAACATTGAATGTTTTTAAAAAACAGTTATTCTCGTCCTCAACCAAACGCCCTGTATAACTCTGTCTTTTTGAAGGCAAGTATGAATGATAGGAATATTAGTGCGTGTGAGCAATATAGTGATGGATTATTTTTATTATTTGTGTGGGTGGGTACTGCAGTATTACGTTTGTATTGGTGTGTGCATCACTTCTGTGTTGCATATTATTTGCTTTTACTGCATGACGACTCATTCTAATGTTAAGATTGCTCCTTTTATTTCATTTCCTTATTCCTTACCTCAATAATTTCTCAGTATTTTAGTTTATGCAATGTTAATGATTGATTTTAATGTTTTATTTTGTTTCACAAACAGTGCTATAATATATTATTATCTTATCTTTTTTATTATGTTTGGAGTACTTATTTTTATTTTGTTTATGGTTATGTTGAGTATAATTGATTTTAATGTTTTATTTTGTTTCACAAACAGTGCTATAATATATTATTATCTTATCTTTTTATCATGTTTTTAAGTATTTGTTTTATGGTTTTATTGAGTCATTTTAATTATTTGCTGTTTTTTTTATGTAATTTGTTTATATTGCTTGTGACACATTCAATCTTGTATTTTGTTATTCTCAGTAATATTGTCAATGGTTAAATTTGTATATACCTAATATGTTTTGTAAAAGCAACATTGTTGTTGCGTGGAATTTATTAAATAAAATAAATAAATATAATATTGCAATTAGTTGTCAATTCACCAAAATAGTCTGTCTTGTCTTTGTGTGTCAGTGGGAGGAAATCAAACTGGAGGTAATAATGAAACAATAATAATTTATTTATAACTTAATTAATGGATATAATATGACATGACCATAGATAATCAAGTGTGGGAGCCACACGCAGGCAAGAGAGGCCGCAGCAGGAAGTGTTGAGTCTGTCTGTACACACACTAGCTGGTTCCCGCAACTTGAAGATGTTGAGGAGGGTCCCCGGGATATTAAAAAGTGGTGATAAGTTCTTCTTGTATGCTGTTGGAGCGTGCCAACATCCTGGGCGCTATCCCACCAAAGGAGCCCTGCAGGTTGTCTGATTTTGTTGCCTCCTCAGCTTTCTTCTTGTGGTACTCTTCGGAGAATTCCTGAAATTCATTTAAGTTTGTGAGAACATTAGTTTAAAGCAGTTTTTTTCAAGTTTCACATCTGTCAAAAATCGATCACATCTATTTGGAGTGATCGTGAATAGAGAGGGGGCTTAATGGAGAAAGGTGAACATAAATTGTAAAAGATGCTGAGTAATAGTAGACATTAGTCTTCCATCTGTTAGGGTTCGAAAGTTTGTGCTGGTTTTACATGGTGTACAGTCACTGACAACATTGATGGAACATGATCAGCTGCACTTGCTACCTTCCTATATTTCCAAGAGGAGCTGTACAGTGGGAGTTAATTGAGTGGTTTTCAAGATACCAGTTGCATTACCTTCAGCCTGTTACCCAGGAAGACGGCTCTCTCTCTCTTCTTTATCATGAAGTCACTGGCCATCAGCCACCTGTGGTCGTGGCACTCCTCTGCCAGAGGCCTCTTGTTTGGTGCGCGCTTGAACAGCGCCATTATGAAGCGAGTTGCCTCCTGACTTATCTCCTTGTAGAGATGCTCAAACCTGTATCTCACGAAGGAAATGTTTTGTTTAGTTTCGGCATCGTCCGCTCCTCGGAATGGTGACACGCCGGAGAGCATGATGTATGCCAGCACGCCCACTGACCAAATGTCTGACTGTGGATACACTGGCTCATCGTTGAGAATTTCAGGGGCTGCGAAAATCACAAATACTCATTAACATTTCATGAAATTTGTAAGCAAACAGTCAATGCGGAATCTTACAAAGATAATTTTTATTTTATTGGACAAATAAAGAAATTATGAATGCTTGCTCTTCACTTACACATGTACTCCAGGCTGCCGACCTGAGGCATGGAGGTGCCCAGTCTTGATACTTTTGATGCTGAACCAAAGTCAACCAGTTTAATTTGCACCGACCTCACAGATGCCATCACGATGTTGTCCGGTTGCAGATCTAAATGACAGTATCCCCTCCAGTGCAGGTATTGCAGGGCATCCAGGATCTGGGTTGTGATTGTGGAGACCACTTGTTCCGAGTAGTCGTGCCTGCTGGAGAGGTAGGTCAGGATGTCGGCCCCTTGTAGCTTCTCCATGATGAGGACGGCCACGGATGTGTTGGGTGCTTTGTATGCAGCGACCAAGTTGCCTATTCTCTCATGCCTCAACCGCCTCAGGCACTCGTACTCCCTGTTCACTTGAGCTTCAGTCTCAGGATGGCACTCCATTAGTTTGGCAATGATAACTGCGTCATTAGTCCTGTCGATTCCTTTCACCACAACAGAGAACTTCCCTCTGGAGAGCTCCGATATGAAGGTGTATCTGTCTGTGAGGTTTCCTTCCTGGCTCCACTCCATGGGGTTTACTTCGCAGGAATAATCGAAATGAGCCTTCTCTTCATCCAGTGTGATGGCCTGTCCTGACTCTGTGAGTTGTTGCAAGTGTTTCATGGCTTTGGTAATTTGTACTTTGGGTACTCCACTCTGCGCTGTCTTCATTAGTTTGGTTGGTATTCCCTTCTCGCTCCACCCGATGCGATTTCGAGATGCCAAGCGGAATTGATAACTTGTGTTGGGTTTTAAGTCTTGCATTAAATAAAATTCGTGGTCAATATTACTGGCTACGTCTAACCAATCAACACTCTCGGCTTCTTTGTACTGAAGATTGTAACAGAGTACGGCCGAGTTGCCGTCATCTTTAGGTTGCTTCCAACGTAATAATATTTCCGTGTCAGAGATGTCTCCCGCAGTGGGGCTGTCGGGTGCGTCTGGCACTGAGGCTTGCACCACTCTAGTCCTGGTCACCGTCTGTCCAACTCTGTTGCGCGCCACCACCTTGTATATCCCCACGTCATGGTGCAGTGCTGGACAGAATTTCAAGATTGATCTTCCACTTTCGTCCACTTCTATTTTGATTCTGTTGCCTTCTGCAATCACCATGTCATTTTTGAACCATTGTATGATAGGTTTGGGGTCTCCTACGGCAAAGCAGGTCAGTTCTCCTGGATGCTCATCAAGTATTGGTAAAATTTGAGGCTTTTCTCTAAAGAATGGTATTTGACCATCTTTTTTGGATTCAATGATTGCCTCAGCTTCGGCATAGCTGTCCAGTCTGGAACCAATTTCATGACGGATTCTTCTTAAAGTGTAACTGTCAGCCATGCCATATTTATTAATTCTCTGTTTACGTTCATCGTCGATCTCCTCATCCATGACATCGGTGAACCTGCGTCTTTCGTGGATGATGGGTGCCTGAGGGTTACAAGGTTTATATTAGACACAAACTTTACAAAGTAAGACAACGAAGAAAGTACTAGATTAGGGATAAGTTTGGTTCCTGTTACTCACCCTCCAGTCATAGGTTTCAGAAAGTCCCAGGGTGAATGCCGGACTCCTGTTTGTTGCCACTTTCATGTATTCACGTAAGCGTACTGGGAAGTCCACATCTCGGAGCTGCAGAAGATAGGTGTCTGGTCCATACTGATAGCTGTAAGCAGTTTAAACAGGAAAGTTAAAACTATATCTGCTGATATCATAGCGTAATTTTGTCAAGACTTGAATGCGGTGTTCACACGGTACGATATAAGGCCAGACGATTTCGCTTGCATAAAAAAATATCGCTCGGTCGCCCATTGATCGTGTGATGTGATCACAAACCGAGATACATTTAATCTGTTAGGTGCGCTGATAGTTTTAAAAATGGTGGACATCGAGGTAGAAGTCGCGGAGTAATTGGGGTTAGTTGAAAATATTGTTTTAGACGATATAAGGAGACTCCTAATTGAGGAAAAATAAAAAAAACGCAGATATTGGGTGCGGAATTGGATTCTAAGGAGAAATAAATTTAGAGCAGTGCTGTCAACTGTCAAGAAACAGAACATATGGACGCCGCGCATATCTGCGCATGCGTGCATCATTCCACCAGATTCAAAAGTTGAAAGGCGTTCAACTTGAGGTGATATTGCTTTCAACCATTTTTATCGCTTCAGATTTATCTACAATCTGTTCACACGGTTCAATTGGCTGGCGATATTTTAGTGTCCTGGCGATATTCGCCTCGTCTGAACACTGCAGAAGACTAGACTCCAACTTACTGGCTTTCAGACTTAATTATTCCAATTTCATAATCTGGATGTTCATAGACGTGTGGTGCATCTGGAGGCTTGGGATCTCTCTCTGGAGTGGGCTCAGGGGTGTAGACCATGCCAGGAGGATACACCATTTTGGATGGATGGTCGAAGGCTCCACTCAGCGGGCGTCGTCTGTACCAAGTGCGGCAGGAAGCATTGCTCATCCAGTCCCTGAAATGTGAATATGATTGTAATTACTCTTCTACAAATCTTAAAGCATAGCTGAATTGTGAGCACACAGTTGGTAAAACCGTTACCTGTATAAAGTGTAGTAATTTCGGAGTCTATCCGTGCTGAATGAATGAGCGTCTAGTGGTATTCTGTCAGCTCCTGTCAGCCACGGATGGCGCAGTGCCGTCTTTACATCCATTCTAGATTCTTGTTTGTATGTCAGCAGCTTGGTTATGAAGTCTTTGCCTTCTTCACTGATTCTGCTCCACCACTCTCTGTCTTCAAACTCCCATTTGCCGTCTTTGATCTTGGTTAGAGTTTCCCTGTCATTGGCACCTCTGAAAGGTGACCTTCCTCCAAGTAGTATGTAAGTTATGATGCCCACGCTCCACATGTCGGCTGAAAATCCTACTCCTTCCCCATTGACTACTTCAGGAGCTACATATTCTGGCATGCCATAGTCCAAGGTTGCTTGTTTGCCGTAAGGGATCCTGCGAGCTAAGCCAAAGTCACAAATTTTAAGATCATCTCCGCCAGCATGCGAGATCAGCAGATCTCCAATCTGAAACACGTAAACATTATGGATAAACAGTTTGTATTAAGAGAATTATTAGTTTCGAAACAAATAGAGCTAGAAAGCCACTCACGTTGAGCCCCAGATGTGCAATGTTGAGGTCGTGCATGTACTCCAGGCCCCAGAGCACCTGCCTGATGTAGCCGGCTATCTCCCCTTCAGTGAAATAAGTCTGTTTGAGCAGGTTGTCTCTGACCAGCTCTCCTCCTCCAGCCAACTCCAGCACCAGGGTCATGTTCCGTTTGGTTTCGAAGGCGTCCTGCAGTCTTATCAGCTTACGATGGTTCAGACAGTTCATGATTTCCATTTCGTTGTACATGTATTGTTTCAATTCATTTTTGCCGTGCATAATCTTGGCAGCGTAGTTTCGTCCTGGATATTTCAATAGTTAAAGTTTTTTGGAATCTGTTTCAACGATGAAAAGAGCAGAAAATGTTAAATACAAGACTTACCAGTGAGTCTCTCCACCGCGTGGTAGGTGATACCCTGAGTGCCCCTGCCCAGCTCATCCCCGATATCGTACAAATCCCCAAATGGTTTGATTTTAGGTTTAATGGTGGGAGTCTTCAAGTAACTTCTGTAACAGAACTCTTGCTCATTCTCTTCCACGTGCACCATGGCTGATGAGCTCACGGAGCCGGCTACGTTGGTTGCTGTCAGGGAATACAAACCTTCGTCTTTTAAGATTGCATCGTTGATGATCAATATGCTGGTGTCTGGAGGATGGAATTGAATCTAAAAATTAAAAGCATTTATATAATATTCATTGAGCAATTGGAATGTAATGTCATGTAAAATCAGGTTCCCAGAAGTTCTGTTGCTGTATCACCTTAATCCTGCTGGTAGCAGCCAGTGGTTGCCAGTCCTTGTACCACTTGAGCTCGGGGAAGGGCACTCCAGCTAGTCTGGCTTCCAGGCGCCCACTCCTCCTCAACATGACGACCGTCTCCTCTGGTCTTTGAGTGAACACTGGATACTCTGCTATATCCAATCTCACTCGTTGTCTGGCTTCTCCGTGTTCATTTTTAGCCACAGCCTCGTACATGCCAACGTCTCTGTCTAACATTCTGTAAATTCAATACAACATTAATTAAACAACTCTAGACTACTTCACTAAAAATATGCTGATTGACACATTATTTGGTTGTACACATACCTGTTGATAAAGAGTGTTGCCTGGCCATTCCTGGTGTAGCTCCAGTCATACCTGCCTCCAGACTGCAGCAGCTCATCATTGAAGTAGTAACTCATCTGAGGCTTGGGGTAGCCATACACATACCAGAACAGGTTGCTATTGTGGTTCTTCACTCCATACTGAGTGTCATGCTCTTGCCTCAAAAACTTGGGAGGCTGAGCATATCCATCGTGAGGCGGTCTCTCAATGTCAAAGTCTTTGGGGAAGTGTGTCATGTGGGGTCTGAAGTCTATGGAAGGCTCTAAATACGGGACAAATTTGGGTGGACTGGGTTCCAGTTTCATTCTATGTGTGATGGCATATGGGGAAGGATCACTGATCCCGTATTTGTTTTCCACTCTTATACGGAACCTGTAGTCCCTGTAGGGCTCCAGATTCCTGATGTCACAAGCGCAGGACCTCACTCCGGTTCTGGCTGTGAACCAGTCTCCATCGGGGAGTTCACACATTTCCACCTGAAAATATTCTCATATTACAGATCAAATCTTTCTGGTCTAGTTCTGTAGATGGAGGAAGATCTAGTGAAGTTACCTGGTAGGTGACAGGAACTCTTGGTCCATGAGGAATGGATGGCTTCCAAGAGAGGGTGAGATGACGGTCTGTCATTTTGGAAATGATTGGTGGGTCTGCTAATGGCATGGGCACACCGGTTTTCTTGAGTTTATCAAACTCGTTGTACTGATCAGAGATGGGGCGCTTGGATCCCTCCAGAGCTGCAACAAACAGTTTGAATATAACATAACAATATTTAGAGGAAGCGTACATAGGTTTTTAAAGCATCACATGAACTTACAGTCGTATCGGAGTCCCGCATGGCAGATATCTTCCCCTTGAGAGTTGCTGATCTTGCAACTGTATCGGCCCACATCTGTCTGATCTACGTTCATAACGGAGAGACGAAGGAGACCCGTGCTCTCACGGTCCATACGAATTCTTTCAGATGGGAACAGTTTGGTGTCATCTCGGAACCACTCCACCTGGAAATATTTAGGTGATTAATATAAAGTTAATGAAATGTTAAAGCTCCATATCTTATATTGGTAGGAGGCTTACATCAGGTTCGGGACTTCCTAATGCACAAGCTGTGAATTTAGCCGTCATGCCCTTGTACACTTCTGTGTCTCCTATTTTTTTCAGGAAAGACGGCGGTTCCATCCTTTGTTTCTTCTCTCTGTAAATAAAGAGGTTAGCTTAAATATTTCAAATGATTCAATTAATAGTTGGAGGTTATGATAAGCATTTAAAATAATTTTTTATCAATACTAGTTCAAGGGAAGTGTGTAGTACTAACATCTTGTCCACAATCTCCAGGTTAGCAGTCAGGACAGACTCTCCTTCCTTGTTCCTGGCCACACATTTGACAGTGCCAGCGTCATCGGGCCTGCACTCTTTGATGTAGAGGCAGCAGGCGTCTCCATCTCGCTTGATGTGGTACTTGTCCGATTCTGTGACAGGTTTGTCATTGAAGAACCAGTTGATCTCTGGTCGAGGCACACCCAATACTCTTGCTGGGAACTTTGCATCAAATGTTGGCAGCTGAAATGTTTGATGGAAATGCAAGGAGTTTGCAATGAAACTATTCAGGTAAAAAATACTTTTAATATTGAAAGTACAACCTATGTAGGTCTTTACCTATGGAGTTGCCGTTTTTCAGTACTGATCATTTCAAACAAAATAAAGTTTTGATTGGCTAGGAATTTCAAATGCATTTTTATTTTGTTTTATAAAGATGACATTCTTTTTTCAAAATCACTCTTTTGTTTTTTGATGTGTTTTTTTTTTCAATATTTTGAACATTTTTCGTCCTAATGGATACTTTTAAAATTAGTGTAATTATGGAATATGAGTTTCATTGTGGAACCAACGCGGCACAAACGGCACGTAACATCAACAACGCTTACGGAGAGAACCATATAAACAATCGCACAACTCGTTATTGGTTTGCCTGGTTCCGTTCTGGAAATTTTGGGTTGATAAATGAACCACTTGGTCGTCTAGACAATTTGGTCAAGGATGATGATTTAAAGGCGATGGTGGAAGCTGATGATACTCAATCAGTAGCTGAGCTAGCAGCAGATAGCATTTGCGACAAATTGATAACATAATAAAGCTTGGTAGATGGGTGCAATGTACTCAACGTTCGCCAGTGCAACGTATGCATCGACATTCTACCTTGCGCTGCTCAACAGGCGCAGAAATGAAGAGTTTTTGAACCAAATTGTTATATGAAATGAAAATTGGATTTTGTTGGACAATCAAAAGAGGTCAGCAAATTGGTTAGCTCCTGGTTCAGCACCAAAGCAATATCCTAAACGAAAAATGACCCCTAGAAAGGCGATGTCACTGTTTGGTGGTCTATTCCTGGTGTGATTCATCACAGCTTCTTGCAAAACAGATGCAAGGGCGTCGCCAAGGGGGGGTAGGGGGGGGGGGGCAACTGCCCCCCGTAGACATTAAAAAATGTAGGCAATTCATATTTTCCTCATCCTCCATATAGAAAATAGCCTATGAATGGGTCAAATTGCCCCCCCCCCCTGGGCCCCGGGCTGGCGACGTCCTGGAACAGATGAGCATTACTGCAGATGTGTATTGAGAAGTACTGAAGACAATGATGGAGAAGCTCGCTCATCTACACCAGCTGTGGTCAATCGGTCATCCCTGCCGCTTCTTCACAACAACACCCGACCCCATACTGCACAACGGAGAGTCTCCAAGCTGCAAGAGTTGCGGTTGGAGACTCTCCCTCATCCACCATACACACCAGACCTTACACTTATCGACTATTACCTTTTCCAAAATTTGGACAACCTTTTAGCGGGAAAAAAATTCATTCCCGAGAGATAGTACAAAATGTCTTGGAAAAGTTTGTTGCCTCCGTTGCAAGTAATTTTTACAAGAAGGGCATCAATATACTACTGCTGCATTGGCAAAGATTCATTGATTGCATGGGTGATTAGTCATAATAACAGAAATAAAAAAAGTTGAAAAAAATCAACTTTAAGTTTTTCATACAAAACAAAAAAAATTTCATAGGTAAAGACCTAATACTCGTATAATCAAATAGGGAAAAGTTATGTTTGTTACTAACTATTGAGAACAAAATAAGAAAATTGGCGAACATTAGAACATTTAAGTATAGACTTTTCCAAGTGACCTTCCAAGTTTACATTTTTAACGGAACTTTTAACTTTTTTACGTGACCTTATGGAATTTTCTAAAATTTTGCTGGTTTATGTGTTGTATTTTTCATATATTTGTTATTATTTGTTAAAAAACTGTATGTTTGTGAAAATTTGAAAAAAAAAATTGAAAAAATAAAACTTGACAGTTCTATAGTTGACGGGATTAAAGAAATGCGCTCTGAAAATATCATTTAAAACAGATGCATTGATTAGAATTATATTGACTAAGTACTTAATTTGTATATCGATTCAAATTCAGTTAAGAGAGAAAAACGGCTGTCAGGTCAGCTAGTAAAGTTATTAAAACTAAAGTTGGTAAAATAGCCTAATAATTAGATAAGAGATTTCTGTTTACCTGTTGTAAATCGGTGAACTTCTGGGCAAATATGGGCAGCTGGTATACTTTCCTGACATTCACCTTGGCTGTGGAGGTGTCCTCACCCAGTGGGCTGACCAGTCTGCACTCATACTCTCCCGCATCCGACATAGCTGCAGGCTTTATCTCCAGCCCAACCTGTACACAGCCCAATCTTTATTAAGGAGAGTTGAAAATAATGTGTATCAATGTTCTTTGAGATGTTGAAGGTCTTATTTTAGTCATTCATTATTTTAATTGTATCGCTGATCCAGAAGAAAAACTTCAAACAGCTTTGAACTTCTAGATATATGGTTTAAGGTCCAAGAGTAGATTGTTAATCAATTTTAAATAAAATAATTTTAAAAACCTTTTTGCCATCACAAGTGATGGTGATTTTATCCGAGGGCTCCACAGGTTTACCGTCTTTGGTCCACTGGACGTCTGGGATGGGGTTCCCAGCAAACGGAGTCTCCAAAAGCAACGGAGATCCTTCTTCCACAGATATCTGTCTGAGAGCATGCAGGAAGAATGGTCGCTCTTCAGGCATAGAGTCATCACCCCTTCCTGCCATAGACAAAGACAACAAATGAAAAATGTAAAAACAAAAGTTGTAAAATAATCTTTAGGACACATAATAATTGTCCCACCTGCAACTGTCAGCTCTCCTCGACTGCTAACCTCTCCTTTCTCATTGATGGCGTGGATGGCGTATTCGCCTGCGTCTTTAGCAGCTGCCTTGTCCAATATGAGGCACTGCGTACCATTAGGGAGTGAGGTTACTTTGATATGCTTTCCATCTGGAACCAGCTCCACTCCATTATGGGTCCTGAGAACAGATCACAATATTGACAACATAATACAATGTGTGAATAATCGATGAAAATTTTTCATTGAGAATGGGGTTTTATCATCTACTTAGGCTGTGAATATCATGATCAAAAAGAGATAGATCCAAAAATATGTTTATACAATTTAAACAACATACAAAAATGTCTACCTCAACCAGCTAATTTAAAAGCTTAAGAGCAAAATAACTATCATTTTTTTTCACAAATTTGAAATTAAATATTATTTATTCAACAAGTTTTTGTTTGGTCTAATTACTTTTTAAATAGTCTGCTTACTTGAAGAGAAAATAACTTTCATTTGTTTTCTCTTCAAGTAGCAGATGAAGAATAACTTTTATTCCAAAATAAAGCATTTTCATTGATACATTTATGTTAATTATTCGGCCATTTCATTTGATCAAGTATTTATTTTAAGATCTCTACGGCTATAAAGCCTTTCATATAATAAGATTTTACAAATATATACTTTGATTGCACATAATTAAAGGTAATGGATTGATTGTTACCATTTGATGGTTGGCTTAGGATGTCCATCACATCTGGCCTCTAACTTAACTGGGAAACCTTCCACAACACTAGTGGGTCGAAGTTCAGCAAAGAAACTGGGCAATTTCTCTTTTAGCTTGACATCAACTTGAGCCGCACCCATGGCTTCACCTAGCTTGTTACAGACAGTCACGCTGTATTTGCCAGCATCCTCGGGGACCACGTCCTCGATGGTCAGACCGATGATACCACCCGGCTGGTTGATAAAGTTCACAGCCTGGCTGGCTCTCACTGGCAAACCTACAGTTACAAACATTTTCAACATTAAAATGACAGCTCAAGCTGCAAATAAAGGGGAGCTACATATACTATGGAGGGGAAGAAAAAGTCGTAACCTCATAGGGTTGATAAGATATAATGACTGTGTGCAAGTGCGCTTTTCTAGCTAATACGACTAAGTCAAATCTCGGTATAACGAACTTCACGGGACCATAAAAAATATATTTTCATTATAATTATACCTACTGATGTCAAATAAACTATTGTTAAGTGAGAACAAAAACAAATTTCAAGGTTTTATCGATCACATAAAGGAAATATGTCAGGCAAACACTCGCCAAGGACAAACTAAAGTCTGAGAAATTTTATTGCCTATGTAACATGGTTTTAAAATTTTTAAACAAAAGAAGTTCGCTTTACTGAGATTGACTTCGTTATAATGAATTTTGGTTCAGTACATTTTATATGGAAGTTTTTGGGGACAAATTCACGATTCGTGATACTGGAAATTTTGTTACTTTGGTATTCGCTATAAAGAGATTTGACCTGTATAATAATATAACACTTTCTATACAAGGGTGTCAGTATAGCCAGCGGAACTTATTGCCTGAGGGGCAATTTTTTCCAGTCAACCGTTCCCGTCCAATCTGAGACAGGCCAACCCCGGGTAGAATGTGAAAAAACACTTAGAAAAACTCTGACCAGGAATCGAACCCGGGACCTCAGATCTGAAGTCCACACCAGTAAAACTAGGCTACCGAGGTCGGTAGCTGTATACTATTTTTATTCAGGGTGGAACCAAATTTACTTGAATGATTTTTTTATCTTTCATCTGTCTCTTTTCATCTTGTTGTTTTGAATGATTGTTGGAAGTGAGATAGCAATAAAACTGTTAAATTAGTGTTCATGGTGTTAGAAATTTCCAAGATTCATGTGTGCATGTGTGAAGAGAAGAAGAATGCAGGGAGGTCTGAGTCAAAGGATGCATGAAGAAGGATGAAGGCAGTCGTGAATGTTGTGCGTGAGAGTGTAATTTTTATTTTGTGAATAAATGATCTAAACTAAAACAGTCGGGTTTTAATAATTGATCCTCTCCTCACCTATATCATGAAGTTACATGGGTTTACAATATCCAGAGACTTTTGAAAAAGGTATCATTATGAAGAGATGTGGATATATTCCTTACCATCCTTGTACCACTTGATTTCTGGAGCCGGGAAAGCGATGACTTGTGCTTCCAGTTTCAACACCTCCCCCACAAGAGCCTTGCATGGCTCCAGTCCTTTGACAAATGTCGGCTTACGCGGAGTTGCTGAAACATTATGAGAATGATACTTAGATTTCGCTTAACACCTTTGGTATTCCACCTTGCATATTATAAGATGACTCACGATTGATAGCAACGGCGCAGAGTGCTGCAGTCTCTCCGTTGGGGTTGGTAGCCACTAATTTGTAGGCTCCACAGTCGGAGGGCACACACTGAGGTATCAGCAGCCGTACACTTCCATCGGGGGAAGAATCCATTTGTATTCTCTCACCAGCCTTCAATTCTTCACCATTTTTGAACCTGTTGTGGAACGTACATAAAAATATATGTATTTGATTCAAAACTCTATTTAAAAGAATCGGATATAAGAACAGAATTGAGTCCAGGGCTGTTACCACTACAACTAAAAATCTGCTGACAATTTCAGAAATGAAAATTCTTAGGAGTGTAGTCATGAAGATAGAGTAAGGAATACGAGGGTAAGGGAAGAATGCAGGTTGAGGATAAGTAAGATGTGGAAGGCATGTACATGTGAGGAGAATGGACAGCCAACCCCATGGAAGATGCCTCCCAGGCAGAACACTAAAGAGGTACAGGGACAGCTGGGAGTCAACCTTGCAGGAGGCTTCAGTCCACTTCTTGAACTACAGACCACAAGGTTTAAATTAACAATAAGAAGAAATAATGCGTGATAGATTTTTTTTGAAAAAGATAGTTGGTCCTTTACCATTTGACGGAAGGTAGAGGGCTGCCATCAATCCTAGCTTTCAGCTCCAAGGGCTCTCCTTCGTCCACGTCTTTGGCTTTGTCCAGCTTGTGTATGAAACCAGGTGGGATCTGCGCCATCTTCACGTCACTGATAGTAGCCACATCGCCTACAGCATTGGCAGCAGTCACAGAGTACTGTCAACAACACACAATAAAAAAAACGTTCATTAATTCAACTAATGTATAAAAATGGACCTCTATTTTCCTACACGTAAACAGCTAGACCAATTTTGCTGATTACCTATTTTTTTGTTATATTTGCTATTGTCAGGGGAAGTTTCTTATGAAAGAAAAAAATGAAGGAAATTGCATACAACATTACAAAATCTAACATAGGTAACCTTGTGATGATGTAAGTTTTACTCCATTTCACTGTGAAGAGTCAGGCAGAGACTTTGCTACTGCACTTGCATATGGGACGAGGCTCGGCCCATCACCAGAATATGCGATTGGATTAGTCAAAAAGATGAAGTGTTTGGACATTGTGCGAATGTGTCTCGTCAGGACCATCTCCTACACATGGTAGAATCTGATGAAAGCGGGGAGCGCCGCATAACATGAATTTGTCCACAACCCTTGGTTATTACAGTCATTCTTGTGGGCAACCTTCTTGGTGGCTTTGACAAATAAACTTATCTATTTTTAAATTTTAATGGGCGTTTGACGTATCTGTCAGTTGTTTGATAATTGATACAAACATTGTTTAAAACAGATGCATCGGGCGAAATCACATTCTATACAGGACAACGTCTGTTGAGAAAGCTACATAGTACACAATAAAGATTTGGTAAACTTACTTTTCCGGCATCTTCAGCTTTGAAGTGTTCAATGATAAGTTCACTCTCGATGTGGACATCACTCTTGGTCCTTATCTTGTATCTTCCTCCTTCTTCCAAGGGCTGGCCGTCCTTGGTCCACTGCACCACAGGCTCTGGGATACCCGAACATTTAATTTTAAATGAGGCCTCGTCGTAGTCCTTAACCTGCGCATCTTCCAGTTTTTTCGAAAATGTTGGCTTCTGACCTGCAATTCAGTCCAAATTAAGTTTGCTATTCATAAAATTACTGGGTTTAAATGAATATGTGCTCACTAAAAGTGAACACAAATAAATTTTTTCACAGTAAGCTACTTAAAGCTTGTGTCGTGAAAGAGGAAGATGGTCGGCACCTAATATCCCAAAATATGTATATTTTAGTTAATCTGGGCTCAAATAAAAAGATATCTTTCAGACAAAATCTTTCGTTGCAACCAGATTCAAACATATGTAGTAGGTACAAAAGTTAATGTCTTAACTTGAACTCACAGTTGACCACAAATATGGCCTTAGAGCTGCTTTCTCCTTGGGAGTTGCTGGCTGTGACCACATACACTCCGTCATCCTCCATCTTAACACTCTTGAACACCAGGCGATACTCTTCACGCTCAGCATCATCTATTACTACAATTCTGTCTCCAGATTCAACGATGTTGCCATCTTTAGTCCTGGAAATTAATTACCATTATAAGCACCATTACATGGTAAGCATTCTTTAACATTTAATCATATTTTAAAGGTATTTTTGTATAAATAACAAATTTGAAATCAATATTCATAGTAAGGACTACAGGACAATGTCTGTTTCCCAATTCATGGGCCCTAATGGGCACTTAGTGGGGTCAAAATAACAAAAAACATGAGAAGAAGACACAATTGGCACCAGTGGCGTTCCGTGGGTTATTGGCGCCCGGGGCGGGAACCACACCCTTTGGCGCCCCCACATAACTTTTCCTAAAAAAAAAGGTCATTTCTAAAATTTGGTATCTGGAAACATGTCATTTCATAAAAAAAAAAAAGGTCATTTCTAAAATTTGGTATCTGGAGACGTGTCATTTCCTAAAAAAAAAAAAAACAAAAGGTCATTTCTAAAATTTGGTATCTGGAGACGTGTCATTTCCTAAAAAAAAAAAGGTCATTTCTATAATTTTTGCCGCCCTGCTAATAGAGGCGCAAGGGCGGTCCGCCCCTCCGCCCCCCCCCTCGGTACGCCACTGATTGGCACAGAAATTACATATCAAGTCACAGAAATATTTGAGCAAGGCTTGTATTGTGAAAGTGGAAGATGGTTGACACCGGGGATTCAAACCACAACCTTTCGTTTGAAGATTGGCTACTGAACCACTAGTCTACCAACACTTTAACAGTTGTACTGTTTGTAAAAGACAATCTCCTGTATCTATATAAAAGTGGAGCCCTATTTTTATGGTTATCGCATTACTGCTGAACCAATTTTGCTAATTCTTTTTTTATTGTGTTTGTTTGTTTGGAGAAGGTTCTTTTGAAAGAAAAAATTAAGAAAGTTACGCGTACCATTAGAAAATTAAAGAAAACATAAATCAGGTAACCTTTTATCTATGTAAGTGCTTTTACAATATAATTTAATTTTAATTTTGAAATTAAATACAAATAATTCCTCACCATGTCACCTTGGCATTTGGATTGGCATGGATGATAGCGACAAACTGTGTCTCTTGGAAAGGAATAGCGCTGATGTCCTTCATTGGTTCAATTTCTGGCTTAATGAGGATATCCAGCCGGGCACTGCTCTCCGCATAGCCAAACTTGTTGGTGGCCTTCACTGTGTATTCACCTGTGTCCTGGAAGCGACCTGCGCGACAAACCAAAACAGTATCCTTTTACTAAGGAGCTGATTAAATTTTAGACTCAAATATTACATTTAAAAGTTTTTTTTTGAACTGATTTTAGTTGCTATTTTGATGTATCTAATATTGATCATAAAGCGTTGTTGCCTGGAGTGAAGTATGGCTGAATGACACAGTCAAATTCTGAAGAAAACACCCCACAGTAGGCACCCCTGTATGGTTATAATCCCTAAAGGTCAATATTTGATCTGTCAAAATAGTAACATAATATCCGCAGCTGCATAGAAAGAATTAAAAAAAAACCTGTACAGTAATTAGACGTATTAATAACGTAAGAAATTATAGTCAGTACTGACCTGTGGCGTAGTGCAGGGTGCAAGTGCATTCCTTCAGACCATTCTCTATCTCCTTCACTTCTCTATTCAGTTTGACCGTCGCATCCTGGACGATGTCTTCCCCGTTGTGGCACCAAGTGATCTGTGCTGGTGGGTCTGCAGTGCAAATGGCCAGCAAGCCCACAGGTTGCTTCTGGGGAATCTTCAGGGATTCCAAGTGCTTGATGAATTTCGGTTTGCGCAATTCGTACTCGGCTAAAAAGGAAACGGCAAAAACCTGAACAGTGTTGCTTTGTCAGAATATGACTGTAAAATTAGTTATTTGAGGGGGTACATACGTATAACAGTGAGTTTTGCTTTCTTAGGAATCGAGCCCAACTTGTTGCTTATTTCACACTGGTATTCTCCTGCATCAACCATCCTCACGTCCAAAATCTCCAACTTGTAGCAATCACCCTCTTCCGACACCTTCACTTTCTGGCTTTGTTTGATTGGTTGTCCGTTGACCGTCCATTTGGCCTCTGGCTTAGGCAGGCCACTAGCGTGTATGGTGTACTCCAGAGGCAAGGACTCGTACACTTCCTTATCCTCCATGAAGGCCTTGGTGATCTCTGGCAGGGCTACAGACAAGTACCACATGTTAGCAACACAGCGGACAGATGAGGGGCCACATGACTGTGCACAGTGTACAAGAGTAGAGTTGGTGCGTGGTGTTATCTACATAGTATTGAGGCTGGTGGGCTTACCTTCCATGGGAGCGGGGCTCTCTCTTGACCGGATGCGGACCTGATTGTTATATTCATTAGAACACTTGTTATAATTGGTACAGACTACATGCATCTAAAACACACAAACAGTTCATTAGCTCCTATCCAACTGACACAAGTGGCTGGTTAAGATACAGAACAAGCGGGTTCTTGTAGTGCGGTTAGACCAATGACCCGGTGGTCCAGTATTATTGGCGTAGTAATCACAATATACTATATTTATTGTAGTGTTTACTCAAGCAAAAAGTATTTTAAAGAAAGAAACATATAGAAGTAAGGCATGTTCTATTAGAAAGTATGTGGTTCCATTTACCTCCAGGCCTGTCACCTTCTTTGGCCAGAATGTCCCCCAGTTCATCTCTCTGTGCTTTGATTCTTCTGAACAGATCTTCCAATTTCTCGTCTGCATCTTCCAACTTTGCTGTCTCCGTTTTCAAAGCACATTCTCGCTCGTCCTTCATTCTATAATTATTATTGAGGTCCTCTCTGTGTGTTGGCTCCACTCGGTTCAACTCTTTCAAGTCATATTCGTATGTCGACCTAATATTATTTTCTACGTCACGTGGTCTCTCAGCCTGATCTGGTTTCTTGGCAGAATATTCAGCAAAGTCTCTCTCCGTCATCCTGCAAGATGTTTCTTCTTCTGCCTCTCTACTCTCAAATATAAATTCATCTTGTAATGAAGACATTCTCTTGTAGTTCTCTCGTACGTACATCTTCCTATCATCAAAATCATGAAGATCATTGAGAGAAGTGTCTCTGGACAGGCTGCCACTGAAGATGGTGTTGTCCTCGTCAGATACGGAGAGAATGGTCACACCTCTGTTACTCATCACCTTGTTGGTTTCCGAATGCATCCATTCTCCTTCCGACTCCGGCTCTTCAATAACTCCCTGGCTCCCTCTCTTATTGAGTAAAGACGTCGTGAAGAAACTTCTGATGTCGTCCGACAAGTACTGGTGAGAGGTGACTTCTTCGACTTGTAGAGATGTCTGGTGAGGGCGGTTAGGAGCTATGATATTCTTCTTGGTGCTGGAGCTGGAGCCAAAGTCCATGTCCTCATAAATGACTGAAGGAGCGATTGGTTTATGTAAAATGTGTGACTCGGCTGGACCTAGTGTTGTTATTATTCATACAAAACGTTAGACAAAAGGATCATTGAAATAGTCTAGACACTAAATGAAGATAAATATTTTGTCTCTAACAGTTTTTTGTATTTGTGTGTGGAATTTAAATAAATGAAAACTATGCTTAGGAGCAGTGGTCTGACATTTAAGTGGGTTGTAATAAGATAAGACCCAATACAGCAGAGAGTCACACCAAAGATATTGTCTGGTGAGATATGTGGTGGAGTAATATTAATATTTAATTATTAATGTTATGAAAGTAAAAATGTAGCAGATAATAGATTGGTCATACAAATAGGAGTGAGAGCCACTGACCTGATATGATGGCCTCGTGCGTCCTAGTGCTGGTGACCACAGTGACCACTATGGACTCCCCCTCGCCTCGTTTGAACGTCGTCACAGTTTCGATCGAGCCGTGGCCTAAATAACACACTCATACTAAATGGAGGCAGACCTTAACATAGTGTAAATATTCCACACATGCACACACAGATAACATTGAGACAGAGTGCACACAGATAGAGGTTAGCTGGTGGTGTGGGGAGGGGTTAGGGGACAGCAAATAATGTACCAGAGGGGCAGGGGGTGGGGGGAGTGTGGTGGTGGACCCTTGTGTCCCCCGGGCCACCAGGAGTGCTGTACCTATAATACAGGGCCTGTGCAGGCCTATAGTACATATGTATTACACTGGGGATACCTTCTATTGTCCCTGTTAGCTTACTAGGAGCCGCCTCCTCCCTCTTGGCTGTCTTGGCCTCCACCTTCTCCTCCTCCATCTTCTCCTTGGTGAGGTTGCTCTTCCTTCCTTGTGCCACTTCGGGTTCCACCAAGTTTTCTTCCCTTGCCGTTTGAGCTTCCACTTCAATCTCTACTTCCTCTATCTGCTGTTTACACAGCAGTTTCTTTTCCCCTTTCTGGGGGGTCTGAATTTGTGACTCAGTGGGCAAAATTTGTTTGGGTTCCTCGAGTATAATTTCTTCGATTATTTCTTGCCTTTCGAATGCTGAGCTTACTTCTTGAGCTGAATTAGGACAGTATAAGAGTGATTATAGTTTCGATTTTGATTTTGTGGGTGGAGATGCAAAGAAAAAACACCCTTGTAACATAGCAAAACTAATAGCATTCGGCAAAGTTTGCTCACAATCGATAAAATAAAACTTATCAAATATTATCAAAGTGTCAGAGCTAGTGTGGGTCCTTGAAGCTCAGCTTAAGCCAACTTAGCCGGGGAGTCAAACCATTGCAATTGCAGAAATTGTCAAAGCAGAAACATTCACACCTGCTTGTGACCAGCTCCACCACGTCAATAATATCAGATAAATCAGTTGTAGAATGAAAAGCAAGTTTTGAGGAGAAAGGTGCGACGGTGAGCAAACTTAGGGACATCACAAAAAGTAAAGTCTGACATAACATCACAGTCAAAGGTCAAACAAAACGGAAGAAAATAAATGATTATATTGTATGCATGAGATAAAAGAATGCACTAGCAACTAAATTAATGGCTAAACTAGAACTGAGTTCTCGTCTAATTCGATGCTTGCACACTTGCTGGAAGAGTTCATTCGGAGAGAGACTGACACAATATGACAGGCACAAAGACAATACCCTGAGTTGGTACACACCAACATCAATCGTCCCGCCCAAATGGAGGTCTCCTGCAATACTTACATCGGCTGTCTATTTGTTGTAAGCCAACACTCACTTGCTCCATCAGTGTCGGCATATCTAGGCAGACTCTCACTACAGAACATGTGTTGTGTTGCAGAATGTATTGGGTGTGTGGTGTGTTTGGTTCAGATTACATACACATTATATCATTTCAGAATTAAAAATAATCTGCGAAGCTAATTGAATTGAAAGAGTTCAAAAATATTAAAAACCTGCCGGCGTACAGGACTCTTATTTAAACATTCTCATTGTAAAAAAGTGGAATATGAATCAAATTGCTCTATTGCCCAATTAACTGACATTGTTGATTGTTCTATAGCTCGAGCTAAATTAAAGATTTATTTTTGTTTATTTGGAAGTTGTAACCTTATTTAGATTCCTCTGCAGTGAGAATACTAAAGTAAATATAACCGAGGGCAAGTATAACTTGGTTTTATAACCAGTTAAGGGAAGGCAACCCCTACAGAAAATCCACCAGAGAAGGCAACGGAAAACCACTTTGGTTAACTCATCCC
Source organism: Mystacides longicornis (assembly GCA_963576905.1). Classification (NCBI taxonomy): domain Eukaryota; kingdom Metazoa; phylum Arthropoda; class Insecta; order Trichoptera; family Leptoceridae; genus Mystacides; species Mystacides longicornis. The sequence goes on along the minus strand of OY756426.1, from coordinate 34,712,929 downwards.
AGGAAATCACGGTGGTGAGGATTCTGTCCTCTGCTGTGGTGATTGCCAATATCGGGTGACCAGATTGGTCACTCTTAAGGAAGGGAGTTTATAGGGAAGATATAGGAAGTGTAGGTATACTTACTGTGAACTATGACCGTACTCTTGCTGGACACAGAGCCCATCTCGTTGACCGCCTGCACCTCATACTCCCCACCGTCCTCCTCTTTGACCAAGTTCACAGTCAGACTGTAATTTTCCAGACGTTTGCTGTCTCTTTCGATTTTGATTCTGGCGTCAGCTGACACCTCTCTGCCGTCCTTCAGCCATTTCAGTTTAGGTTCTGGACAACCTTCAATCTCAACTTCTAACTTGAGTGTTGCTCCCTGGTCCACTGTCATGTCTACCAACTTCCTGGTGATCTTAGGTTTACCTGTAACAGGGATGGACGGTGTGAAAAAGTTTAAGTTTAGAACTTGTCAAATATTTGATACTTAAGGGCCAATTCTTTCAAAAAACTGTTTTTGGCTCTTTTTAAATCTTAATAATGATTGGAATTTGTTTCATTCACCTAAAAAGATTTTTTTTTAAGGAGTTTGCTTGAAATCCGAATCAACAATGTAAGGCAAGACGGGTATTAGCTAGTTATAAATATATGACAACTTACTGAAAACTGTAAATGTTGCAGAAGATTGGTCAGCGCCCAGTTGGTTTTGCACTTTGCAGCAATACTTCCCTGACATTTCGGTGGTGACCTCTTTCAACATCAACTTGTAGCTGTCCCCTTCATCTATGCGGGTGAATTCAGTTCTCTTCTCCGTGATTTCAGCATCACCAAAATACCTTCAAACAAAGCAGCAAAGTGACAAGATCTCTCCTATTCTATAACAATATTTACGCTTTTTTGAAAATACATGCAAACTAACCATTTCACAGTTGGCTTGGGGAATGCGTTGACGCTGACCATAAACTCCACATTCATATCTCCTTCATTTGCTTTGAAGTCAGTCAGCTTCTTGGTGAACTCCGGAGAACACCTCACATCCAGATGGGCCTGGTCTTTCAACACTCCGTGGGAGTTAGACACTTCGCAGGTGTAGTTGCCTGCGTCGTTCCTCGTAACTCCAGAAACCGTCAACTTGAAAAGTCCACCTTCGTTGGTCATCTTTACATTTGCGGCATCCGGTTTGATTTCTACTCCATCTTTGAACCTAAAAGTTTAAATTAAGATGTCAATTTTGGTGGAATTATTTGCATAAAAAATTGATTTGCTGTTGCTAAATTTGTAATGAAATAAAAATAATAGTTTTAACGCACATCTATAATATAAAAGAAAATCGGGTTAGTGCGAACATACATAACTCGAGATCGGCTGAACAGATTTTTATAGTTTTTGGTTTATTGGGCTCTTAAGAAACAGAATAACTAATAAAAAGTAGAAAAATGCATAAAATATAATATTAGTTAGTATGGGAGGATTTCCTGCGATGTCAATACCATTTATGAAAAGATCTATTAAAACAAAATTATTGATTACCTGACAATCATTGACATTAAAAATATTGGAATGCAGATTTTTGATGGAATTTTTTCGAGCATTCAGAAATAATTTTTTAACATTCAAACATATTTTTGAATAAATTACAAATTTGAAATCAATATTCACGGCAATTCATAGTAAGGACTACAGGACAATGTCTGTCGGGAAAGCTAGTTTTAAATTAAAAAAAATTAACACTTTTCTATTCAAAGATATAGCAATAGCTTCACGTAATTTTCTCCAGTCAACCGGTGGCATTCAATTTGTGAGAAAAACACTTAAAGGTCGGTAAAGTCAGTTAAAAAAAAATAAACCAAAACAATTGTTATATAGTAATTCCAGTGGTTTAGAGACAAAGCTCAACAAGGAAGGATATTGGAATGTTATATAGTAATTCCAGTGGTTTAGAGACAAAGCTCAACAAGGAAGGATATTGGAATGTTATATAGTAATTCCAGTGGTTTAGAGACAAAGCTCAACAAGGAAGGATATTGGAATGTTATATAGTAATTCCAGTGGTTTAGAGACAAAGCTCAACAAGGAAGGATATTGGAATGTTATATAGTAATTCCAGTGGTTTAGAGACAAAGCTCAACAAGGAAGGATATTGGAATGTTATATAGTAATTCCAGTGGTTTAGAGACAAAGCTCAACAAGGAAGGATATTGGAATGTTATATAGTAATTCCAGTGGTTTAGAGACAAAGCTCAACAAGGAAGGATATTGGAATGTTATATAGTAATTCCAGTGGTTTAGAGACAAAGCTCAACAAGGAAGGATATTGGAATGTTATATAGTAATTCCAGTGGTTTAGAGACAAAGCTCAACAAGGAAGGATATTGGAATGTTATATAGTAATTCCAGTGGTTTAGAGACAAAGCTCAACAAGGAAGGATATTGGAATGTTATATAGTAATTCCAGTGGTTTAGAGACAAAGCTCAACAAGGAAGGATATTGGAATGTTATATAGTAATTCCAGTGGTTTAGAGACAAAGCTCAACAAGGAAGGATATTGGAATGGCATGGAAGGAGAACAATGGCAGTTACCAGAGGGGTCTTTATTATGTCCTGTGATCCCTAAGAGTGGCTCAAAGTTAGGAGTAAACACTTGTGTAGACTAACAAAAGGTTGGTTGGGTGGCAATAATTACCATTTGACAGTGGGAGGTGGATCTGCCTCCACTTGTATTTGGAATGTAATGGTATCCCCTTCCCCACACTCTCTCTTGGCTTCCATCTTCTGCAGTATCTTGGGTGGAGAAGCCACACGCACTTGCCAGTAATCCGAACATTGGTTGATCTCGTTCTTGGCCACCACAGAGTAGGAGCCTGAGTCAGTTAGAGCCGCCCCCATGATGGTCAGGGTGTACTGCTCATCACTGATCTTGGTTATCTTGAAGTGGCTGCCATCATTCAGGTGTACTCCGTCTTTGAAGAATGTTATTTCAGGTGCTGGTGACCCCTCCACATCCACAGTCATCTTATGGTCGCTGTCCGTCATACATATTTGGTCTTGCATCTTATTCATTATCTTGGGAGCTGCTTTCACAATGAGATGCATTTCAATCTGGTGCTCTCCCAGCTCGTTCTTGGCGTGGATGGTGTAGGAGCCGGCGTCATGAGTCGTCACATGTTTGATCACCAAAGACATACTTTCGTCATCTTCGTAGAGGAACCTGAAATTTAAATTGATTGTCAGTTCCATGTTGAGTGTGTTAGTTTTGCTTGACATTAGAGGTTACTTGTACGCACTTGTATCTGCCACTGGGTTCCACCACTTTCCCTTCATGCATCCAGTTTATTTGGGGCTTAGGGAAGCCCTTGCATTGCAGCTCAAGCATTGCCGACCCTCCAACAGATACCAGAGTCTCCTTGTTTTCAATCACTAGAGTGGGTTTTTCAGGTTCTCTGTTCAGCTGGTTGATAGCACCTGAAAACAAAGTTACATAATCAATGTACCTTCTACAGTCAACACTGAGTGCTTAACTTGCTTTGTGAGATATTGGCAGAATCTAAGCCTCTAGGAATGATGAGAGTTGGAAAAAATTCTCAAGCGGGGCAAGCTCTTTTTCGACTTTAAAAGGCATTGTGACCATAGTTTCAGCTAAATAGTTTACCTTGGACTGTGAGCTCAGCGGAGCAAGAAATATTTCCAGCACAAGTTTGAGCCACGCAGGTGTAGAGTCCAGCGTCCTCTGGCTTGACATGCTGAAACACCAACGCCAGCGAGTCTTCATCGTCTCCCAACAGCACTTTGAAGCGTTCTTCAGGGTCGAATGGTTGTCCATTTCTTCGCCAATTGAACGTAGGTTTGCCTCCTGGTGGGACAGTGGCCCCCTCTTCCAAATCACCAAATATGTCTTTATCCTCTGTAATAAATTCAATGTTTTATGAATATAAATAGACAAAGAAAACAATGTACTTAGTGCAGAAGATGCCAAAGATACACATTTCGTACATGTCATTTAACTGTCAAAGCGGATTGGATTCATTGGTCAGGAGAAAGGTCACAAGAAAAGCCAGGAAAATGGTGAAAGATTACACTATTAAATAGGTAGGTAATTATTTACTTTAAGGTCTTCTTCGATTTTTCACGATTTTTTATATGAAACACATATCAAATGTATGCAGATTGGTAAATAAGCATGTTATGGATTGATTTGATAACATTTGAAGTATTTTATAAAGTAATTTTAAGTAAAAATCAGTTTTAAAAGTTGCCTATTTTCTCATACAAACTTTTCTTCCACGGAGTGACATTTTATTATTTGATTCTAAAATGGTGTTTTTGTTTGAAAAATGAAAATATTGTTGGTTATTGTCGTTTAGTTACCATTAAATAAATTGGACATAAATTTAACGCCGTCGGTTCACCAAATTCTTTAGAATAAGCACATTCAAAGTTCAAACTCCTTAACCTCCGTCATGCACTCTCACCCACTTTTCACCTTCTATTTTTTATCGAGAGAGGGAGTTGACGTTTTTGACAGCAAGTATAGATAAGAAATGGTTTAAGTCACAATTTGTGCAGGTTTAATTGGATCACTAGTAAGTGAACAATTAATACAGCTATGTATTTGCATTAATGTAGTTGAAATATAGTTCATTTTTTACAATATTTTTAACATGGTTTCGATCACAATATTTAAAAACACAAAAACTACCAAGCAAAAACACCATTTAGAATGATTGCAGGAGGAAACTATAGAGATCTCCTAATCCCGGAAAACACGTGATGTGGCTCATATGAGGGAAAAATCTGAACGGTGACATTAAAACATTTAGCTAGAGATCAACGCTTGCAGCAAATTAACAGCTTGATCGAAACCCGAAGAAAAATACACATAGAAAAGTACAATGATCTTTCATCTGATTAAATAACCCGAGATCAGACTCACCGCAAACAGTGACTGTGGCCTCACAGGTTTCGCTGCCGTACGTGTTGCTCGCAGTGCAGGAATATTTTCCGGCATCCCCTTTGGTGACAGACACGATTATCAACTCGTAGAAGCCGCTGTCAGCGTGTTCTTTCACTATTTGAATCCGTTCATCGTTTTCTTTGATCTCAACTCCTTCTTTAAAGCTGTAAATGAGCAAACATGAATACACCGCGGTCCATCAGGTAAAGCATTCTCAATATTCTACAATTTGTCATTATTTACAATTTAACTCACAATTTAACTCTTGGATTTGGATCTCCTTTCACTTTGACCATGAACCTGAGATAGGTACTCTCCATGAGTTCAATGTCCCTAAGGCGAACCAAGAAGTAAGCTCCCTTCTCCTTGCGCTCTTCTGGCGTCACTATTGCAAAAAAAAACAAATAATTTTTAAAATGAAGATGTAAATTTCCTCGCTAGGTGGTAAAGTGTGAACTTACATTCCTGAACCACCAGCTGAGCGGTGCAGTGAGCATGGCCTTTGAAGTTCTCGGCTCGGGCCGTGTAGATGCCATTATCAGACTCGGAGCAGTGGATCAGCTCCAACTTGTAATCTCCATTGCGCGTGTTCTCTGATATGCGCACCCTGTCAGCCATCTTGTCATCTAAAGGTTTGTTGTCCTTCAGCCATGTCATTGACGTGTCTACAGATGACTCCAGAGAACACTCGAAAACCGCCTTGTGGCCGGCTGAAAGTGTCAAAACAAACCAAATAGTTCCACAGAAGCATACTAAAAAGGGGAACATGGTTGTTATAGTCAAACGTTCAATGAAATAATCTGAGAGTCTCGAATCCCCACAGACAGTTGGACTATGTACAAAAACACACACGCGCAAACGTGGTTAGTTGATTCTATCTACCCTGAAAAATGGTTAAACTTTCTAAAATTGTTAAGTCAAAATTTCATCTCTTATGCATTGGAAGGAACGTGGAAAAATCAGGAAGCAATTTACAGAAGCTTGAACAAGTGGAGCACTGCCTCAAGACTGTTGGTAGAAAGCAGGACAAAAATGAGATGTTTCATCAGCAGTGATTCTATCATTTTTCTGGAAGGGTAGATATCTACACATTTCATAAACCCCAATAGAGCAAAAAATCCTTTATAATGGTTTCTATTGAAGCGTTGAAGTGATTTCTTCCATTCAATTTGATATTTGAAAAATCGGTTGAAATTTCTAAGTATATTGAATTTCAGGTTCTGAATGAGATTATATTATCTTATTTATAAATCATCCTGTAGTTGTGTCAAATAGCTCAAATAAAACAATCTCATGATTTATTATTTTACATCTTGTATATGATATATTAGTATAAGTTATAGCAAATTAATACATAATATACATGAATCACGAATCAAAAAAAAAACAGAAACAAAGAGACAACAAATAAGAAAAATACAACGATTGAAGATATATATGTACACGAAGATTCCGTCAATTTTCTACAGCGGAGAGATTTTCACCTTTCGGGAACTCCTTATCAATGAGGGGCTATTAAGAGCACAGATTATATTAATTAACAATTCCCAATATTATTATGTATCGTATAAAAATAATATTCCTGTATGTTTTAAAAACTAAAAAAAGCATAATGGCGGCCGGATTTTTTATTAGGTATTATGCGTGCAGCGTGACGGTGACGAAGATAGTTACACAGTATGTAGGGTTCTTTTACATAAAAGTTAGTTCCGCAAATGGCACGAATTAAATTTTGTATAATAATGATATACCTCTTTACATATTTAAAAAAAACACAGTGATGGACAGTTCATTATGTAATGGGCTTGCTGAGGGCACTGATTTGCTTAATATGGTGGAGAGAGACATTCACTTCGGGAACTTCCAAACAAAAGTTAGGCGCACAATTGGAATTACATATGTACATCTTGTATAATTGATAAAATATAACCTTGTCAAATAACTCAAACAAAACAAACATAGTAACGGGGAGTGTATGTACATGGCGTGCAGCGGGACACTGACGCTCGTATGGTGGAAAGAGTTACACACTTCAGGTATTTCCATTCAGAGGTTAGGTTCACACATTGTTGACATGATGTACATGGCTAAAAGCATTGCTGCTCACTTACGTTCCACGCTGACTCCGTCAAGAGCTCTCACGAACACTGGCTTTCCACCCTCACCAGATGTTAGAGCTATCCGTCGTCGCGTCGAAGACATCGCTGATGAGACTCCATTTACCAAGGAACCTTGTTGAACGATCGTGGATGACGAGGAGCTGGTAAAGCCGCTCACACTCGACATTGTTTGACTACTTGAAACAGCCGAGTATTCTGAATAATATTAAACAATAACCAAATATCAAACTGAGCGGTATACCGCGGGTGGACGTACTGCCGTAATGTAATTTGACGGAAGTATGAAAGACACCGAACCATTTCCATAAACTATTTTTGCTAAAAATGTTAGTAAAGTAATCTACGATGCAATGTCCCAACAATGTGGTATGATGTCCACTATAGAAGAGCAAAAGGCAGAAGGCGGTGTGAGGATTACTATGATGGAGTGTGTTTGTGTGCGGTGTTAGTAAATAGTTCGTCATTTTACTGCAGCGCTACAATATCTACGACAAACATGAGTCTTGTGTGAGTGTTTCGTTGTACTGCTAATAGGTTTACGGCCAAGTTATTTATCTCTTGAAAAAATCACTTAAACCCAAAAAGTATGCATTTACGATGCAGTTCTACTTCTAGAGGATCCATCGGTGATGTCGCTCGACTTAGTCGATAAATCCTGTGAGAATATCGAACTAAGCGACAGACCTTTCAACTTTCCCTAAAAACAATCCAATGGCGGGATGTCTCGAATTAAATTAATTGTGTTGGAAATGACAAAATTACCTTCCACTTTAGTAGTACTGCTTGCATATTTTCTGGACATTTCTGCTTCTTGGGATTCAGTTTCAGCTGAAACCTTGCTTTGGGATTCCTCAACTTTACTCACTAAATCACCGCTTACTATTTGAACATTGGTCTCGGATTCCACTCCAGCAGCAATTGACGCTTGTACTTTGGTTTCTGCAACTACACTAGCCGCGGTAGTCTCGGTTGATCTCAACGCCTCTGTTGGCTTAGTAGTTTCAATCGATTTAGTTTCAACTGAAGTATATGATTCAGTAGATGCGTCTAATCTCGTTTTGGTGCTTATTTCCTTAGATACCTCTGTTTCTGTTACTGCGATATTTTTCCCTTCTGTCGCAACAAAACTGTCTTTTTTAGAACTTTCAGTACTTGTGATTTCAAGGGAAGATTTGGATTGTTCCTTCCTAACTGAAACGTCACTTTCAATAGACAAGGTGGTTGTCTGTTTTGAACTTTGGGATGTATTTGATACTTCTACGTTTGATATAGTCTGTGTAGTAACAACCGGCTTGATGTCCTCTGGAATCTTTGGTGGTTCTGGAGATGGGCCTTGCGGAGAATATGAAACTTTGGGATCAACTCTCAAGTCGTCTGCAGCGTGTTCAGCTAAGGCGACTGAAAGAAAAAATAAATAGAAATCAGTAACCATTTAAATATATGCGAATTTAAATATACATATTATATTGTCTTCGAAAACTGACCTACGTCCCCAGAGTATTGTCGGATTTCCTTAAGCCAAGCTGGCTTAACGAGCTCCTTGTGTGCAGTGAATGTTAAGGGATATGGTGAGCCCAACGGGCTGTGCAACTCAAACTTGAATAGATCGGCAATGTGATCTTTTACCTCAACTTCAGGTACCTGTGAACACAATAAGTTATAGTGGCTGCAGGATATTTCTACGGTGTAATGGTGTGGATGAGTGGGCTGCTTCTGACCTTGATAATATCCTTGAGAATAAAGACGGACCTGTCGTCGGATATTCTCTTGACTTTGCAAACGAGTATCCGCGCTTTGAATAAGAAAAGATATCTCTCTTTGCTCTGCCCTTCAGAGTCAGTAACCGTGAACCAGTCGTGTGTCAGCAGGCGACCGAGCTTGTAGATATTTCCGTTATATCCTTCGATGCTCGAAATAAATTTATCATCTGTTGCCCTGTGGGGCACACTCAGCATAAGCTCTAGGGCTCTCTGGAGGTCGGCACAGTCCTCTCCAAGCCTCGTTGAATACTTTACCAGTTCCTGAAATCAATTCAAAATTATATTTTCACCATAAATTCATATTTTGATTTATAAAGGTTTCAGTAAAGCCGGTAGTTTTCATTGTCAGAAATTGAATTATAAACCGGAATTTCGTTGAAGCTGGGGACATGGGTTTTTCAAGATGCCTAACATCATGCTTGTTTTTTATTTATACTAAATTAACTAAATCTTAAAAAATGTTGTCAAGTTTGTAGTACTTCGACGAAATGTTTGTAATAATGTAAACGACTTTTTAGTACTTACTGTTATATATAAATTAGCTACTAATTATGCAGAATAAGGAAGTCTCGGTACCTACCTTCAAAAGAAGCTGGTAGTCGTTAATACGCTGAATGGGTAGTTTGAGATGTTCCGAGATGGTCTTGTCGTCTCCGAGTTGGTGTGACAATTCCTGCAATAATCCAAGTGATAAGTGTAGCTAAATTCTTAATACTCAAAGAAATTTCAATGCTTTGGCATAAATATGTAAACATCAAAAGTTTTCCAAATTTGCTGAACAAACTTAGTGGTTGAAGTCATAGAGTGTCGAGAGACTTGGAGAAAAATAATCCACATTGTGATCATGATAGACAAAGCGAATGAGGAAGCAGCAAAAAGCGAATCGATGACGAATCTAAGGTCATGTTTCATGTTTAATTTTATCAAAATTGATGCGATATAAAAATATCCTCAACTTTTTTATTGCTACAACTCTTAGAGAAAATATTATGAAACTAGTCATAAACACGGAAATAAATAATAGAGATGATTAACAGAGACAAAGCTGAGAGGTCATCTTATTAATATGGAGCCTAGTTTTTCGTGAGGGATTTCGAAAAATATAGTTTTTATTTTGTTCAATTATTATTCTGGAGCGAAATAAGAATATTCTAGTGGAAAATTTGAATCCATTGATAAAGGAGAAAGAGCGAGTCCAGGCGTCTTGCAGAGCAGCGTTTGAAATGTGGTATTACAGACGCATGCTAGAGGATCCATTGGTCGAATCATATGTCAAATTACGAGGTACTAAGTAAAGACGTGGGAAAAAATCAGCTCTTAAAAATAGTTACTCAACAACGTGCTAGATGGATAAGCTATAACATCAGGCACCCGGGTCTGCTCTTTATCATCGTCGAAGGAGTGATTGAGGGCAGAAATCATAGAGGCTGCCCCATAATTATATGGACCAGGTGGTCGGGAGAATGCGCTGCATCAGCTACCAGGAGATGAAGAGGCTGGCCGAGTGGCCGGTGACAGGAAGAAGTGGAGGGACAGAGTCGATATGCTTAGATCAAACCAATCTTAGATTGTGACTCGAAAGAAGAAGAATAAACACTTTACAAATAAATAAACCATTTACAATTTGAGCTGTCTCATGAGTTTAGCAACTAATAAATAAATGTTATTTTTTTTTTAATTATTTGGATAGATACTTGGAAAAATAGTTTTCTTTTAAAATTAAAACGAATACCTACGTGCTCACGCAAAGTGAACACAAAAATACACTTTTGACAACTTTCAAACAAGTTTATAAGATTGTTTTTTTTTTAAATTTATAATATTAGTTTATTTGTAGGAAATGTACGAAAAATAAACACATAACAATCTTGATAAATAATAAAAGTAAAAATGCAAAAGAGAGCTAAATTTTACGGGTATATAATATTTCCTTTTATTTTATTTCATTTTGTTATAATAATATATGGCCATGGCATGAATGGGAGGGGATGTGCCGATCAGATCTTCGCTCTGCGGATGATTACGGAGAAGCTTTTGAGTAAACATCAGAAGCTTTTCTGTGCATTCGTAGATTTGGAAAAGGCATATGATAGGGTAGATAGGGATAAATTATGGGAGGTTCTATCAATCTATGGAGTGAACAACCGGTTGATTCGTGGCATTGCTTCGCTATATTCGGATAGTACTGCGTGTGTGAAGGTGAACAGTCACCTTTCACCGGAGCTCTATCTTACGAAGGGTGTGAAGCAAGGGTGCGTCATGTCACCCTGGTTGTTAAATTTTTATTTTTATTTTTGCGTCATATAGGGGTTGAATTGAATGGAATAAAGGTATGTGCGCTTATGTATGTCGACGATTTAGTACTTATGGCTGAGTGTGAAAATGATTTGCAAGAACTTGTGTCAAGTGCGTTTTAAATTTTTTCAAAAAACGGTCTAAAAATGAATGTCCGCAAAGCAAAGGTTTTGGTATTTGAAAGGGATGAAGCAAGAACGAATTGTGAAACGAACCAAGTTAATGAGTATGTGTATTTAGGAAGCATGTTTAGTCGGGATGGAAAGTGTGAAAAATAAATCGAACGCAGGAAAGTTGCTGGTTGCAGGGTGGGCGGTGTACTAAGACCTATAATGAGAAACAACAACGTCTCACTACAAGCAAAGAAACTAGTGCATAACGCAATCCTGTTACCATCGATGATGTATGGTTGTGAAACGTGGACATGGACGAAAAAAGAAGAATGTAGTATAAATGCAGTAGAGATGAAATGTCTACGAAGAATAAGTGGAAAAACTTTATGGGATATGGAAAGGAATGAAAATATTAGTAAGGGATGTGGCATGGAAGTAAGTGTTGTGACAAAGATGAAAGTTAATAAGTTGAGATGGTTTGGGCATGTGGAAAGAATGGATGCAGACAGAATGACAAAGAGAATTCATAAGGCTGAAAGGAAAGGTGTAAGAAAACGTGGCCGACCGAGAATGACGTGGATCGAACACATCGATTCCATCCTCAAGGAAGGCCAGGTAAGAAGTAAGAGGAATAGGAGAGGGCGTATGAGAAATGTTATATCGGAGGAAGAAGCGAAAGAAGTATGCTTGGATAGAAAAGAGTGGAGGTCCGTTCTCTCTGCCTACCCCTTACGGGACACGGCGTGATGGGTAAAAAAAAAATATATAGCCATTGGCCTTTTACACACACATTAACAAATAACTATGAAAAAACTAAATGAACATTTTCAAAAGACAAGCTTTGGTTTGTGTGAAAGATGTCAAAAGTGTACTTGTGTTCACTTCGAACCAGATCGATTTATTAAAAAAAAATAGTGTGAAATTTCTAAGCCATTATTATTTTCAATCGTCTGGTTTTGACTTTTTTTACATGGGCTAATTTCATACTCAACAATTCTTGCGATACAATGACATACACCTACTCGAATTTTGATGTTTAAAATTCTACTAGGTACCTATCTCGATTTTATTTTTTAATCAACATTTTTTTGTCTTTGACTTCGTCACTTTGTGAATGTGATATAGTATTATTCACAAACAAGTTTTGCTTTAAAACTTATTATAAAGAAAATTAATTAAAGTATTTTTTTATTTTTATTGACCTGTTTCGCGAAGTATTTATCGATTCCTGTTAATATAATCCTTAATAAACAAATTTTGCATTAAAACTTATTATAAAGAAAATTAATTAAAGTATTTTTTTATTTTTATTGACCTGTTTCGCGAAGTTTTTATCGATTCCTGTTAATATAATCCTAATGATTATTGTATATGGAATGGAAAGTATGTTACTATAATAGAACTCTTTGGTTACAAGTTCTGAAAAAGTGGCGCAACGATCGAATATACTGCTTGCATTCATTATGTTATACTAAATTGTACCCACGGGGGTTTGACGTCAATTTCGCAATGATGAGTACCTAATGTCTGAACAGGAAATTGAAAACAGTGGAATTATTTTTATCTTAGTTGTATTTTTAGATTGTTAATTATTTACTTCGCGGGCTTCTTCGATTTTTGACAAAACCCTTCTAAATTAATATGTTTCAACCTAGGAGAGTGTAGTGTTATCATTCGGGGAAGTGTCCAAAGAGTTCCACCCCCCAAACCCCCCTTAAAAACTACGTTCCAACCTTAACCTATTCAAATCGTAGTGTTATCATTCGAGGATGTTATCAAATCCCCTAATCTATCCAAATTGACTAACTAAACGATAATGACCAACAATATCTTCATTATTCAGACAAAAACACCAATTTTAGAAACAAAAAATAAAATGTCACTACTCACTCCATGAAAGAAAAGTTTCCATGAGAAAAATAGTAAATAATAGAAATTAATAATTAGTGAAGTAAATAATAATTACCTTTAGATTTATTGATCTAAGTTATTTTATATTTATCTGGTAAGTAATTATTGTTTATTTCACTCAACTTTGGCATATTTTTTCTCCAAACTTTTTATGCTGTTTTCCTCAAGTAAGTAATAATTGGTTTAATTATTTCTGTGAGTTTCTGGAATTATCGATTCGATTCGATGTATTTAAAATTAAAAACAAATTTTTGCAAGACAATGCAGGAGATATTGTAACTGAAAAGTGGACAGGCAGAAAAACGATTGGTTTTAAAAAAGGCGAGTCCTGATTGTACCATGCTGAGACGAGACCAAAATCACAAAACTATAATGCTGAAAAATGTGAAGATTAATCTTAATATTAGTTATAATTTGTTTCATTGACCTAAACATGATTTTCATTGGTACAATAAATTCTATTCTATTCTATTCACCCTTTAAACCCCACTTATAGGGGCGTAGGGAGGCAACAAACGCTCTCCATTGAGCTCAAAATTGCGCAACACGGTCACGATAGGGGGGACACCAGCTGCTTGAACCCTATAATAAAACACTCTTTAAAAAAATAAGTAGATAGTAGATACCTACCTAGTTTTAGTTCGCGAACTTAACTTTTTAGTAAATATGGATTTTGGCAGAAATGAAAGTTTTGCGAATGTGATAAGAATGACAGAATAGGTCAAAATGACGAATACTCGTAGGATGTGCAAGAAAAATCTATTAGAGAACCCAAGAAAATATTCACTAACAGCTATTCGTTGCCTAATCGGACTAAAATAGAAGGATATTATTGTATTTTGTGAGGTTATAAAACCTAAACAAAATATTTTGGATTTGTTTGTATACAATTTTGGTTTGAGAATTTTTTTTTTCACTTTATTACACGCAATTTGGTTTGTAGATTTATGACTTAACCTTATTTTGTTGAATGTTTCAGTAACTTTTGATTTAGCCAATAGGCAATAAAGATGAGACATTAACAAAAAAGGATATTCATATCCTGGCGCCAAATACATGACGGCAGTCGCAGTCTTTAAATTTGGTTGCTCTCTTGTTCTCAATAATTTCCAACTTTTAACTCTATATTTCATTAATAATTTTTCATTTTATTAAAATTTCTACTTGTTGCATACATGACATTTTTCGACATGTTGAACATGTTGAGAATTCTCATGATTAGGAGTTTCGGAGACAAACATTACCACCTAATGGCGAACGTTGTTAACGTAAAGTGATCACACTAAGCCAGCCTTCGAAATAACAGTAGAAGACGGTCGTAAGCCCGTAGTGGTTTGTTCCATTTAAAAATCGAACATTAGTAATGAATTGTTAGAGTCATTAGTTGTTATTTTTTCTTTAAGATCTAGTCCTGAAAAGGTCACAAGAATCTAAACATAATTAGAACGTTGTGCACCAACAAAGCCAATAGGCAATAAATATGAGACATTAACAAAAATGGATATAGTCATATCCTGGCGCCAAATACATGACAGCAGTCGCAGTCTTTAAATTTGGTTGCTCTCTTGTTCTCAACAATTTCCAACTTTTATCTCTATTTTTCATTTTATTATTAAATTTCTACTTGTTGCATACATGAGATTTTTCGACATGTTGAACATGTTGAGAATTCTCATGATTAGGAGTTTCGGAGACAAACATTACCACCTAATGGCGAACGTTGTTAACGTAAAGTGATCACACCAAGCCAGCCTTTTAAATAACAGTAGAAGACGGTCGTAAGCCCGTAGTGGTTTGTTCCATTTAAAAATCGAAAATCAGTAATTAATTGTTAGAGTCATTAGTTGTAACATATTCGTTAAAAACTTTTGATTTCCTTGTATATTCTTTTGTGTATTTGTTGTTTTGTTGTTGGTTACCTAATACCTATTTATATGTTTTTTCTTGTAGCTACATTTATTGTTTCTTTTTTTGAATCTAAGTGTTGTTGTTTGTTTTCTAGTATGTAGGTATGTAAAGTTTGTGTGGGAGCATAAACTTAATATTTTTAAAAAAATTGCAGCGTTTGTGTATTCATGAAGATGCAGTTCATTATCTACATAATAATTCAAAAATATAGATGCACTTTCACATTAAGATATCCGTAAATTGTCTTTCTATTTATGTATAACCCTATTTACTTGTTTTTGAATTGTTTGATATGATTGTGTCAAATTGGAAATGTGTGCCAATATTTTTTTCACCGGAAAGTAAAGTTGTTTTTGTTTTTAACAGCCAAATTCCTTCATTCCTTATAAAATATTATTGTTTTTTGTGCTCTCTTTCAGAGAACATTTGAAAAACTCTATTTACGGATTTTTTTTCTTTTGAGAATAACTAAATTTGCATAAGTATCGTTTATTTTTGTTACATTTTTTAAAAATAGTGTATTTGTTGAAGATCGTGTCATCTTGGTGCATAAGAAATATTGCAGAGAGAATAATGGGATCATTTAGATTCCGTGTAATCCCAAATTTGTGTATTGTATTATTTTATTACATCTCGCACGTCACGCTGTATTGTCTGTTTGTGTTTATTTTGAGGTCATTTATACGCCAGTTATCAATTAAACTTAAATATTATTTCACCGCAGAACAAGATTTTGTCGTGTGAGTTTTCGCTTTTCTCTCTTTTGGAATTATGTATGATCAATGATGATCATCGCATTTGCTATTTGCCGCTTCTAATTAACTCTTATGGAGGAATCTAATGAGTAATTACTCATGTGATCTATTTTTAAAATGACATGGTCGACCGAGATTTTCGTTGAGAGGTCAGATCCGAGTGTGAAGAGGTCGCTGCAGGGACAGAGACCCTGAACAACAGCGGCGTTATGTCACAACACTGTGGAGTGCAGATTGGAATTCATATTTTGGGAGCAGCTATTTTTACATTCCATCTGATCCTGCGAGGAGGCCGCCACAACCGAAGCTATTTATATCCAGTCCCAACTACAGACCAGTGGGAGAGTTGGGAGCCAGAACAGTCCAGACCACCTGCCACTCCTTACCTGATGTCAACAGTCCAAGAGTTTAATCCTAGGTGAGGGCACTGGTGGCACTTAGCACTGCACCCGCGTCACGAACACCGGCCCTGTCTCTAGCGGCGGTTGGAACAACTCGGACTACGGAGCGCGTCTCGAATTTCTCGAGTTGGAGAATTGCGTGCAGCGGGAGTGCGAGATGCTGGGAAGCTCGGCAAGTACTGGAACTAAGTATAGCGCGCCGCGACGCTCAGTGGATTCATTAAACAGAGAGGGAGCATTACGTCCCACGGAAATTTCTGCGTCGGGTGGCGACATGTCTCCACTTCTGTCTTCCCGCCTCTTGTTTGTTTGTTTCCCAACAACATCTCTCTCAAGATATGCCAGCACAGAAGTACACGAGTGCCCTGTCCTACAACAGCCAATTACAATATAAACATCACAACAGGAAGTTCCTCTCTTCCTAATCCCCCAGGGATGATGTTCATAATCATCCTGGAACAACCCCTAATATGTGTGTCTTTGTTCTACCCCATTTGAAGCCTTTTATAAGAAGTCCTTACTCTTTTTGTACTCCCGACCCGACCAAGCGACCAGCTTTTTAAGTGTATGGTTTTTGTCTATGAATCTTTTGATTCTCGGCGACACCCTTTATTAAGATATCAGACAGACATTCAATTTGATTTAAGTTTTTAACATTTATCACAACCATTATCAAAAAATGTCAAGGTTGAGGGTCATCATCTACCTACACGATCACCGGCCTTCGATCCAGTATTGGATGTAGGCCTGCCTTCGCGACTTCCACGGTTATTTCTCTTGTTATTCTGTGCCATTGATTTCCGGCCACTCTCCTTATGTCGCCAAACCACCTCATCTGTGGCTTATCAGAATGGCCATGATAGACAGCATTTTTTTCTAGAACCACACAGGTGCGGTGTATAAGTTATTTTATTGTTCATGTTTACAAACTAAAAACAAAAATCTTAGCCATCTATTTTGATGCCAAGATCTTCGTTGTTTCGGGCAGAAGCTAAGGTAAGAAGAAGTATAGTTTTCGGAAACGAACTTACCCATTTTCGTCTCGTCTTTATTTTTCCGAACAGGTTAATAAAATCCAGATAAACTCCAGATTTCGGTTCTGTCCACCTCTGTTTGGCCTCTTCTCTGCCTATCTTCAGACAGAGTGATTCTCTATGCACGCGAGAATACCTGCGCCGTGTCTGTTTCATTGAAGTAATTAGTGTGGCGGATCGGAATGATTGGAATTAATGATGGTCCGACTCCCAACTTTCACACAAGAACTCTTTTTACTTATGAACTCTCCATAACGATAAACATTGGCATATAACACGTCGGCGCTTACATTTCCAGTACAACTTGAACCAGTTTACATAATGTCTTTGAAGCGACCTGATTAACTCTCAGAATTTCTCAATTACTTGCTTTCCTATATAGGTTTTGCTTTTGTGTATCGTTCTCTGCTGCAAAACCTCGTTGCTGTGACTAATAAAAAAAGTCTAATGTTTGGTTTCTAATAATATATCTGATTCTGAAAAGCAAATCGAAAAAAGATACGAAGAAAAATCGTGGGAAGCAACAGACCCAAGATGGGCTCAAGAACGATTGTTCTGTTTTTTATCTTAAGTGGATCCATTACTTTTATGGTGTTTATTCATGTCTACATCCATTGATCTCGAATATTAATGCATAATATTTGGAAGTAGATTTGGAATGTAAAACAATTTTCACTTTCATTCGGACAATATTGAGAGTAGTTCGAAAATGAAAGTAAAGAGATGGCAATCCATTGTTACTTTATGTTACGAACATCGTAAATTCCAGAAAACGGCCGACTGCACGGCGCCCTAATATCAGTCCAGATGTGCGGATATAGGCGGGTGGGTGTATAGTATGGTAGAGGAGGACGCGAGTGAAATATTTAAAATAGATTCATTAAAACGCCGTTTCGCATCGCGACATTTTCCAAGTTGAAGAGTTGACGGTTGATGCCTGACGTCTTGTCACATTGTAGGCAGGAGCCAAGACACATTCCTCAACGATTACGAGACGCGGAAGAAGTTACTTATCAAGAAATGGTGGCCAGTGGGAATCCCCCATGTACTGCCGGAGAAGCCTTTTGATCGACGATCCTGGACATGAACGGAATAGATATCCAGAACTGTAGAATAACAAACTTACGACGAGATGAGCCGATCCTAAAATAGGCGATAAGTTAAGAGGGCGCTAGAAAAGATAGAAGGAGATTGATTTAAACCATAGCTTGGAGAGGCCACTCTTTTTTGGTTCATGAATTGTACAGTTGGCATTATTACTTATTCAAACTCGAATATTACAAAGCCAATCTCCCAACAACTGAACCATATCCACCTCTTCGTTACTCTGGTGATGATGTTGTTATTTCTTTATGGCAGAATTTTCAGGGAAATATGCGAGGTCGAGGACATAGTAAGATGGGGAAGGTATCGAAGAAGATTCTGATATGCCCATGTGAGGAGAATGGACTCAACCAGACTCCCTCACATGACATTGCACGGCCAACCCCATGGAAGACGCCTCCCGGGCAGACCACCAAAAAGGTGGAAGGATTGCTGGGAATCGACCTCGCAGGAGGCCAACCCCACCTCTTGAATTACAGGCCACAAGGCCTAAATTAAGAAGAAGAAGAATTTTTTTATTGTCAATGGCTCCCGCAATAATGGACTTTTCGGCTTTGTCAATAATCGATGGAAGGGATGCTTTGGTTCTTATTACCGTTGTCATCAATTTATTGGTTTCATACTTAAAAAACCTCCTTGATTATTGCTTTAGATCAGGATTTGTTGTCTTAGTGGAGCGGATATCTCTGTAAAGTAGAAGAAGGCACAAAGCGTTTTGATGTGTGCAGAATTTATTGTTTTGGTTTTGATGAGTTCGTGTCAGGGTCAGGGTAGGTGCCAGTAATGTTTGGAGGAAAGGAGAGAGACACTCTCCTACCCATTGACCTAACCGTAGTGTGACGTAGAGCGGCGCACTCAGCGACACGAATGTAGGCAGAGAGGCCGCCTATAAATAGCTTGTTTACACTGGAGGAAAAACTTTAAATAGATCCAACTCATAACAGATCGTTCATAATATGCGGTAACAGAAGAGATGACAGTCCTCGTAATCATTCCGCGTCCTAGGTCTTCGCAAACTATCGCAAAATAGTGTTACTTTGCTTTTTCCCGCTTTTGGAACCCAAAAGTTTATAGATGAATAGTAGCGAGAATGAGGCCGTATCCTATTTTGAAGCCTTTTGTAGATTGCCTGCTTTGCCATCTTTTGTGTCTTCGTCGAGGGCGAGTACCGTGGACTGGAATGTGTAGTCTCTTTTGTCCATTGATGATTTTTTCAAACCTTTATCTATTTCATCAGTCCTTTTAGTGTTCTTCAGTTGAATTTAAACAGGTACTGTCGCCCTAGTATAAGTTTTCGATGATCGAATATCGAAACGATCATCGAAAGTTTCGAAAAATTTTCATACTAAAATGATCGAATGATTCGATCGTTTGATTTTAGAACACTATTTGCACGCTAATAAGCGCTTATTTGCGTGCAATTAGCTTTCGATAAAACTCGTACTAGCCCCGCAGTTCATTCTTTCATTACTCTACTTTTATTCACTAAGGTTCTATGAAATTTTCTAAGAATGCTTGCTCGTTTTAAACTTATAAACAGGGCAACAATTTCAGTCTCAGAATCAAACATAGTGTACTTGTACTACCGGCCACAGACACTTGAAGAATGATCAATAGTTGGCAATTATGATCAAAATGTCTAGAGCATGTGTCCATACAGAATTCTAGTTCTTGCTTATTAATAATTGCTTGGTGTGATCGCTGAAAACTAACCTTCTTTTACACTAAAGTTAAAGAATTAAGGCTTTGGCTCTTTGTTCTTTTAAAGTCTGAACAGACTAAGTCCACATTAACATTTAGTAAAATGCATTTTTGTGTTAGCATTGACGTAAAATCAACTGCATAGAAGTTTTGACTGGATTCTTCAGTATAGAGCTGCCCCGACGCACGTCTGCAGACACGGTATTTCGTATTATTTATGCGATCATTCACCACCACTCCTCGGATGTGGGAAACAGCTTCAAGATTTGCGTAGGGGTAGAAGGAATTTGTGTAAATGGAGTGAAGAAGGGGCGGCCCATGGCGCGTGCTACAGCGTAGCTCTGAGGGCGTTGAGAAAGTGCTTAGGAAATAGCCATAATATGTCACTGGTTCAGATTTAACCGAGTGAGTCACCTTGACATAATTCTGCACTAGGGAAGTTTTGTCATGTGCATCGCATGGGAACATGGGATATAGTAATTCGGTAAAATTTGGTTTTGATAGACGTCTATTCTTTCAACAACATACCTATAGAGGAATTTATTGTTTTTATTACAAACTTATGACCCATCGAACTTCATCCCGCATCCGAATCAACTATAATTATTACATAGGTACATAATGAAATAAATTATTAGCTAAATTTAATTCAGTTTTTATAAATTATAGATAGATCTAGAATAAATTATAGATTTTTCGAAAAATTCGATGTAATAATAGCCCAGGTCACTGCTTTATAGCGTGCTTGTGGTCTGTAGCTTTGCTATGTCGATTTTATAAATCAGTATCTATTGTTTACCTACTGAAAGATACTGTTGAACTGAACATTATGTTTAAATACATAGATACCTAAGTATTAAGATTTTTTCCTCTTATAATAAAAGAAACTCTGAACAACGGGGGACTATGTCCGTCACGATTTCTACATAGGAACTTACTATAATCATTGAACCTAGGTTACGCGGTACTAAATTTATGACCAAAACACTAGGCCACTAACACTAACCTTTGACTAGTTTCGTTTTCGTTCAATTGTGTATTATGTGATAATAATAATTATTATTGTTCGTGTGTCTAGGAAACAAGTCATGTCCGTTCATATTTAGTAAGTCGCCTGATGTGTGTCTGTATGTGTCATGGGCTTATCACATCTCATGTTAGATTACATAGTGTTTACATCTAGTTGATGGCTTGCCATGTTCCCATCAGAGAGACAAAATTAAATATACATAATATTCACGCTTCATTAAATGAATTGTTTTTATCTTCTTTTCAAATGAATCAAAGAGAACACAAAAATACATTCAGCGAGTGAAAGAACATGGTCGGCACTGAAACTCGAACCCGCAATTTGATCATGACAAACATTAATTATGAAATTCTTCCCAATTCTTAGTAAGCGATATACGTGATGCCTAAACTCTTTACCCATTTTTACGAAAATTGCGCGCACGGAGGATCATGAAATTTCGCACACTTAGGTATCTTTAATATAAAAGAAAGTAGGGTTAATGCGAATACTTATTATAACTCGAGATCGGCTGAACAGATTTTTATGATGCTTGGTTTATAGGATTCTTCCTGCAGAATAACTAACTTAAGATCGAAAAAGGGATAGAAAATAATATAAAATGTAATATTAATGTAAGTATGGAACGGATTTACACCCGACAGCGCCATCTGTGAAAAATTCCATAACAGCACAATTTTTATTAACTTGAGTTTCCATTGAATTTCAAAACATTGGTACGCAGATTTTCGATAACTTTTTTCAAGCTTTAAGAACGTGTTTTAAACGTATTTTTGTATAAATTACAACGAAAGTTAGTAGTTTATGTAAAGGAGTGGTGAATACTGATATCTTTTAAATTAGGCATAAAAATTACACTTTTTAATAAAAAGAAAACATAAGAAAGTAGTCCATCTGGCATCCACTGCATCACGACCTTCGCAATGAGATGTTATCCATCCTTTCGACACGGCCCTTCCAGAACCTTCTTCTCCATCTTACCTACAATGACATGTTCTTTATATCTCACCATTGACTACTATGTCAATAATTGTCTTGTAGGAATCTTCATGCTATGGGTCATAACGTTCAAAGTTAGAAAAATTATCATGAATTTAATTCAACATTTTGTTTTGTAAGAACGATTTTTCCTTGAAATTTCATTGCTTCGGTATTTGTAACAATATTTGACCAATTTATTCCTATTTAGTGTGTAATAAACCATCTTCATGAAGTTGAAATCTCATGTAACATCTGCCAAATCTTGATGGAGGTCAACATAGTTTAAGGCCGTAAATCTCTACATGTATAGTTCTTCTCTGTAATGTGTTTTGTCAAAATAATTAAAAAAATCTCCACAATTTTAGCAAAAAATATGCTTTATGAACAACTATTTTTCCCGACAGATGTTGTCCTGTAGTCCTTACTATGATTATTGATTTCAAAATTGTAATTTATACAAAAATACGTTTAAAATAATAAGAAGTATGCTAAAAATTACTTTTTGAAAGCTTGAAAAAAATTCCGTCAAAAATCTGCGTAGGTACCAATATTTTTAATGGCAATGGTTGTCAGGTAAACAATAATTTTGTTTTTATAGAATATTTCATAGATGGCGTTGGCGTCGTAGGAAATTCGTTCCATACTAACATTAATATTATATTTTATAATGAATATGTAACAACGAGTTTCGGGGACTTAAGCATGCATGACCTAATGGCGAACGTTGTTAACGTAAAGTAATCACACTAAGCCAGCCTTCGAAATAACAGTAGAAGCGATCGTAAGCCCGTAGTGGTTTGTTCCATTTAAAAATAGAACATCAGTAATGAATTGGTAGACTGATTAGTTGTTACATTATTATTCGTTAAGATCTAGTCCTGAAAAATGGTCACTATTTTATAAGTATCATTTCTTATGTATTTTTTTCAAATTTTTATTTGTTATTCTGATGTTATCCGAAGCGGAGAAGAATCCAATAAATCTAGAATCATAAAAATCTGTTCAGCTGAACTCGGGTTATAAGTGTTCGCACTAACCCGACTTAATTTTATATTATAAATTCCAGCGTTTTTTCATCAGTTCGTGTTGTGGCTGGCGCTCCACACAGCGGATTGTGCAATACTGCCCTCGGGTCAGCCCTGCTTCATGATAATCTGGTATAATTATTATAAGATTGCGTGTTTCGGCTGAAGATCTGATATAAAATGTGCCCGACTATTTCCGAAGCTTGGCACAGCGCCCAACATTTTCCACAAGGGTGGGAACTCGGCAGCAGAAAGAGAGGGAGTCGAGTCTCATTAGTCTGCGTCCCGCTCCAACTTGAAATATGTTGAGGGTGTCAATATGCTGACTTTTAACGGATTTATGGAGCTGTGCATCTGGGTCAATGCAGAAGTTGGAGTAGGCCAGTGCACCAGGACTGTTCCACCCTCATAAAGAAACTGCCTGCGATTCCAAGCAATTTTCTGACATCCTCAACATAGGAACTGTGGTGCATCCCTTTTTGAGTTTTTGCGACTCAAAAATTTACCAAAAAAAACTTAAAATTTGATTGTTAAATACTACAAGCATTAAAAAGGATCACTAATTGTTTGATTGTTCTATTAATCGATTGTATAGTCCTTTAAATGGTCTCAATTTTACTTTACCATGTTGCGGACTGTGGATTTTTAGACATTTTTCCACATAGCAACGTTATGAATTTTCAATCAATTTCATATACACAATTATTTTAGCGATAGCAATGAAGATCGACTTAACAGACGAATAATATCTATAAGTATGAAAAATATTTCTCATAGTTGGATTGGTTTTTTCATACTATGTGGGTATGCCTAAGACTTTCAACGAAAATACCGAGCTACGTACGAACTTACCAATTATAATATAGGATTTTCCAATACTTACATCGAGATATTGAAGATCAAGAGAAATCAGTACCTACCTATACAAAACTTCTATATAATACCGTGGTCGTCATCTGCGGCCCGCGGGCCGCATGCGGCCCGTTGCCGATTATTGTGCGGCCCGCGACGCGGCGAGCGATTTCAAAAGCCAAATCTTGCCAAAATCGACAAGGTTAATAAAACAGATAACGAGGATCGGAAAAACGGAAATACCTCAAATACATAATATTAAAAAATAAAGTAACACGAATAACATTTTATATAACGTAGGCAGGTATCACTATTTTTTTCAATTTACATACGAGGAGAGTTCAAAGTATTCTCGGTATGGGTGCAAGAAAAGACAGAAATATGGAAGGAAAGGGCAGAAAAATCTGAAATAATTTTACTATTACTACATATATTTAAGTCTTTATCAACCCTAATACGTTTTAAGAAGCGCCAATTACTTTTTGTATGGCATTGCCGGAAAATCTTCACCCGTAGAGGGCTGCAGTCCATCGCCAATTTGTGTATCTTTTCAACAGCCTTCAAAAATATTTTTTATCTTTCTCTAAATAATAATAGTTTTTGGCCACCTTAAAGTCTTCATCGTCGGAAAACCGCTTTCCAATAATATCTATTTCTCTGTTTCGGGAACAGAAATTGTCGGCAGGTCCCAGAGCTAAGCTTTAAGGTAGTTGATTGAAATTTTGAAAACCATAGTATCGAATACCAATGTTAGCAATGCACGCCAATCGAATCGGCGCGTTGTCGTCGAGGAACAAGGCATTGATGGTCAATTTTCCTTGATGATTTTCTTCAATTGCTTCCTACAAAATCATGCATTGTGCTTGCGAAAAATGCTGCGGATATACTTGGGCCTATTTTAAAATGGTCAAAAAGCACAAACTCTTTCGAGTCAGATTTTCGACTGGTTTCATGACATTGAACTACTTCGGAGGGAATTCTTTCCGCGCTGTATTGTCTCACGTTTCTTTCAAGAGCATAATGACAAAATCAGATTTCGTTTCCAGTAATAATGCGAACAAAAAAAAACTTCTAGAATACCCCAGAGCTCCAAACTCTCCATAGAGAATTCAATTCGCGTTTGTTACTGCGGTAGTGTGAGGATTTTTGGTGGTACCCATCTTTCACCAGACTTTCATAAACTATTGAGTTTTTTGATATCCACGGAGAGCTTGGTGATCTCTGCTTGCGAATTAATATTTATTGGAGCATATTCGAGTACAATATTTTCGACTTTTGGTACATTTTTTATAATTTTGGTATATTTTTAGGGCCACCTGATTGAAGGTGGTCCTAAATACATTTTTTAACGTTTTAATTTTCTCTCTCTCTCTGGATTGAAATCTCTAATATAAGTTCATTAATGCGTAGACGACTGTATTTTCAAACGAGAGCATCGATTTTGTTAACGTTTTCTAACTTCTTGATGTTGAGAGGTGTGGTGAACGGGATGGGTCATAAATTGACTTTTCTTCATTTTTCAAAATTGAATCCATTTTTTTATTTAGGGCAAAGCAAAGTATTTTTCAATTTCCGCGTCCAAAGCAATTTCACAGCCAAGCATCACGTTTTTCGCGGAAATGGAAAAGCTCACAAGACATGTCTGCAATGGGCACCGGATCGAACAGTAGGTTTCCCCAATCTCCTTCCGAGGGCAATTCCATTCCCGTTTTTGTGTACCCTTCGTACCTAATTTATAGATATGCGGCCCATGTGCTAATTTTTAAGGAAGGGGGATATTTTTTCACACTTTCTTTATGATAACTCAAAGTGATTTAAGAGTTTACTGTAAAAGCAACATAATTTGTTTATTTTCAATCTATCCAGTTGGGAGGGGGGGGGGGGGTGCTTGCGGCCCGCGGTGAGAGCTCATATTGTCCAATGCGGCCCTTGAACAGAAAAGTGTGACGACCGCTGATATAATAGGTTTAATACTGGGATTCACAAAAAATTTAATTCACTCTACTGTGCGACATCTCTCGATAAAATCACCAAGCAGTTGATAATAGAGATCGCGTGTCGATTAAAATAACACTTTCACGGTACGCGAATATTTCGAGTAAGAGCGACATCTGTTACTGAATCGCTGAAACATTTTGTAATGTGGAAAATGAACTAATTCAGCCACTATCAGTTGAAAATTTATAGTTTGTCTTTTCTTTTCTTACCTCGAAATATTCCCTGACGGGTTCGTTGTCCTGCAGGAATATCTGGGCTGAGGGCTCATCCCTGCAGTAGGCCACGTGCTTGTCGAATTCTCTCTCCATGCGAAGGAAGGTTTTTCCCAGCATGCGTGGTTCGTTGGCATAGTATTTGACGCCTTCGATGAGTACCCTGTGGAACGACAGTTTTTTGTCTTTTTAAGTCTAAAAGAAGACAATGGGGGCTATTCTGAACATCCGAGCCGATCGAGTTGCATCGGATACGATACAATAGCTTGACGGACAAAAATAATATAATTTTGAATAATTTTGTAATACTAATTTAAAATATTCCACTATATTTTTTACATAAAAAACGCGCCTATTTTAATTAACAATACTAATAATTTGTTATTTCTATCAATGATTAATTTTTCTTATACTTAAGTAATTATTTTTTTTACCGCAAAATGTAAGTAATCTTTTACATGATATCTATACTCTTAGATAGAACTTTTCTAAACAATTTTCATTAAAATTCTTCCAAATTTTCACCAAATAATTAATTTTTGTGTCAATTTTTACACTTAAATTAAAATAAGATGATTAAACAGTAGAAAAGACTTGTATGGATCGCAAGCGACAGCGAAATGGGCGTTGAGTAGACATCCGATAGTGTTGTGACGAATGCAACCGGTTATCCGATGTTTCATTCGAATGTGACTTGTAAATAGTAAGAGCCTGTACAAAAAGTTGGATCCTACGCGACACTATCGGGACGCACACAACTCGATAGGGTCGGATATTCAGAATAACCCCCAATGTTTGGTGATATAAAATAATGGGAATGGTTCACTCACGTGTTGTGGAACTCGGCGATCTGCTTGAAGTTGTTGAAGACCAGATCCTTGTTGTCGCTGACCACCTTGGGAGTGGTCTTGCTGTCCAGAGGCTTCATGTACCTCTCTACCACCTGCTGGAGATCTCTTCCGAATTCTTCCTCCGTCTCCACTAATTCCCTTACCACAGCCCTATATAAACAAACAACGCACAAGTAATAAAAGTTTTACTGGTAATATATTTTAACAACGTTCTTTTTTTTAATTAGTCATTCCACATTGATTTTTGTTTATTTATTTTATTTTCCATCAATAGTAAAATAGCTAGTTATAAAAATATTATTTTGAATTTACTGCCCCAGAACAAACTTTGTCTAGTGGGGCAGTATTAAGTACTATCTAATACTTTTAAATTCTGAAACACGCAACCAGGTTAATGTTAATTGTATGGACACTAATTAAAATCAACAAGAAAAATATAAAACACTAATTTCACCTAAAAAACAAAATAAAAAATAGTTCCTCAAACGATGCGTTAATAAGAAAAAAAAGCTTCTAAAAGTTTTTGATAATTTTAAAAATGTTAAAACTTTTAGAAGCTTGAGCTCGTTGATGTTTTTTCCATGTTCAGTTTTTATAACAATAGATATATTAGGACTATACCTATGAAATTGCCGTTTTGTATGATAAACTTAAAGTAGATTTTTTTCAACTTTTTTTTATTTCTGTTATTCAAACTAATCACCCATGCAATCGATGGATCTTTGGCAATGCAGTAGTAGTTTATTGATGCCCTTCTTGTAAAAATCTGCTTCATGGGAGGCAACAGATTCTTGAAAGGCATTTTGTACTGTCTTTCGGGAATTTAATTGTTTGTAAAGTTCTCTCCGTAAGCGTTGATGATGTTACGTGACGTTTGTGCCACGATGTCGATGGAACTCATATTCCGTAATTATAGAAATTTTTAAAGTATCTATTATGACGAAAAATGTCCAAATGTAATGAAAATACAACACTTACCTATCAATAAACAAAGGACTGGTTTTGAAAAAAGAATTTCATCTTTTTAAAACAAAATAAATTTGAATTTAGAATTCACAGCCAATTAAAACTTTTTCTTGTTTGAAATGACCAGTAATGAAAAACGGCAATTTCATAGGTAATATTAACAAGGATATAATGTGTTATTTATTTTAGCTTGAGAATATTTGGGAGAACAACCTCAGTTACGTGTTTTTCTACATTCCAGCTCGCAATATCGTGCTTGACTAGGTGAATTATAGCAAGTTACAGGAATTGGCTAGGTTTAGGCGGTTAGGGCATACTCACTGTCTCCTGAAGGCCGCCTCCTCCGCCGAGCCTTTGCGGGCAGACCTGTCATCGTCGTCCTTCGACTTGAGCACCGAGTTGGGCACCCAGCCCTGCTTGCCCTGCCCGTCTATCTCCACCACTCGCACCAGACTCCTGAAACAATCATTGTGTTTGTCAAGTGGCTCAGGTTTGCTTATCAAATGGACACATACTTGTACGAGCTCATTATTTTCGTTTACAGCATACATATTTATTTTTGTTTATTTATACTTTTTAATACTTTTATGTTTGTTTTTTATTTTAAATGAGTTAAAATGTTGCCACATTGGTAGGGACTTGATTGAGAACCTTATAAATTTGATTGTGTGTTTTTTTTATCCCTATCTACCTTTTGACACCACATGCGGGCATAGGGAGGCAACAAGGGCTTGCGCAGCTTCGATAACCTCCTCCCAAACTATATCCAGATCCTTTAGCCCTCTTATAAAATAAGTTTATTTTTATTATTCGAATTAAAAGATTTTTCTAAACGAATCTGGGCTCATCCAAAATGAACAAAAATACACGTTCAACATCTTTCACATAAAGCAAAGCTCGTGTGGCGAAAGTAGAAATGTTCGGCACCGGCATTTAAACCCACGACCCTCAGAACGCTGTAAGTACGAAAGTTGTCGACTGATACCACTGGTCTAACAGCCACTTCTTTTATTACGTTAAATGTTGAACCTCCTGACCTTTTATGTAAATCACATGTATATACCTACTTATATCATACAATACAGGATAAGAACCTATGAATTGCAAAAAGAGACGTAAATTTCAGAGATTAAAATTTTCTTCTTTTAATGGACCATCTTTTGGCTAAATTTTTGAACATCAAGTTGTTATAGTCATTATGTTGAATTAGTGTTGGACAGCTCTTCTTTAGACGAATACTACGGAGGGAATATAAATCAGACTCTACCCCTATTCGCTATCAGATCTGCTAAAATCATAAAAAGAATCCGTCAATAAAATCACTTGCAACTATATTCACTTCGATCTTATTCAATATATTTTCTTGGATTGTTTGAAATCACTTGATATTCTCGGTGAAATTCAAAATTTTAGTTGAGGCTAAATTTAGCGGTACACTCAGTTTGATTTGGTTAGCATTGTTGAGTGTTGAATAAGTCACATAGTTCAGACGCTTCATTCAGACCAATGTGTTCTATCATCGGATCGAATTCAAAATTTCAGTACCTAACTAATATTTCAGTTGGTCAGTGTGGCCAAACAAAAAAAACATATTGTATTTTTGACAGTTAGTTGTAGATATGCCTATCCAAAACACAGCTGACAAGTGATCACACGTAGAGCATAGATCATTGGAGACCTTGGAGACATACCACCGTAGTATTATTGTGACGTGATTCACCGAGTCTCGTGAATTAATAATACCAATATATTATTATTGTGTTTGTGCGTGTCGGGTGTTTTGATTTTGTGGATTTATCTAAAATGTGGATAATTATTAATGGAGTTTCCCGCATCTTCAGAAGTATAGCGACATTATTTATTTGGCCTATTGTACTTAGTGGTGATAAGTAGATATTTTTACACATCTGAATGATTGATTTTCTAGTGTGTGCAGATATTTTTAATGTACAATCTGACTTAAGTATACTTAAAGTCTGTATAATCTTTATCTTTATTTATCCCCCATAGACCCCTTACGAGGCACTCGGGTTCATTAAATATAATTTACAATTTATACATAATGCATCACAAGATAATACCATAAGCAATAACACAATGACAAAGCAAAAACAATAAAACATGTGCAAATCGATGTCAATGGAGTGTAAAGGATTCCATTGACATCTCGTCAATCTGATTTGAAAAAAAAAATCAAAATGAATATCAGAATCTAAAATTGTGTGAGTTTTGGTACTTATGAAATAACTAATTTCTAATATTATAGCCATATAACTTTTGATTTTTACACGATGATTAGTCATGTATGTTTCACCCAGCAATATTTTATTGACTTTAAAGCGGGACAAAGTTCGATGGGTCAGCTAGTGAGACATAAACATGAGGGAAAGAAAAAAAATAAGAATATTGTGTGGAAAATTCAACATATTATGTATATGTAACATTTTTAGTGTTTTTGAGGGTATAAACTTCTATTCTTGAATTTAATTGGCTTTCGACATTTGGCAAATATTGCATTAGGTTTGATTTCAGAATGTGATCTGTAGACATCTTTTGATATTAGGTGTGATTTCAGAATGTGATCTGTAGACATCTTTTGATATTAGGTGTGATTTCAGAATGTGATCTGTAGACATCGTTTAAAACTGATGCATCTGTCAGAATAATATTGGTTACAGATAATTCTAATCCAATTAGTAAAATTTGTGGACCACGCACCCGTCATTTAACTTAAATTCCTTGATAGACGGATGATAAACCAATAGAATCATCCAAAAGGCGCTTTAAGGAACCCTACAAGAGACCATAATAATATAGACTCTTTTTCAAATCGTTTTTCAAAATGGACCCAAAACAGCGTAGGTAAGAAAGTACCTACCTTTATAAATCACAAAGTTTCAAGACAAGACTCGATGACGGATTTTAATGTAAAGAGTATGTAGATATTCAGTTATGAAATACATTATTTTTAACTTAACCCCAGTTCTACGAATAAATATTTATGTTGACTGGCTTCACTTGCAGCGAAACCGATGCAACATTTCGTTACACGCATTTTGTTATACATATACATATGTTTGTTGTAGGTATGCGTGATCCTAACTGTATTTTGGTTCTTCGCATTAATCATTAGGCGGCTATTTATAATGAATGAATGATTAATTTTTGTTTTGATGTTATGTTTAGATGTAAGTATTATGGATTATGAAATATGGGTTTTATAGACACACTTAAACTTTAAAAAAATCAATCTTGTTTTGCGCTCTTGAAAACGTGTAAGTGAGTTTGACGAAAGCGCTCAATATTGGATATATTATTATTATTTAGAAAGAAAGTGTCAAATTAATTTGTTTATTTCAAGCTCATCACAATTCTGAACTATTTTCTTTATTTATTTTCAAATATCAACGGTAACAGCCCTTTACGTACATAATATTAAAACAAAAATAGTCACAACAATAATAATATTTTTTAATACAATTCGGTAAAAAAAAGAAAAAACACTATTTAGGTGATTGTTTAGTGTTTATTCGACCTCTTCCTAAAAAGTGGTTATGTTAGAGCTAAATTGCAATAACTTTGTTCCTATTACCCAGGCGTTTAATGCTAGTGATTTTAGAATTATTTTTCAGTTTTTTTTTTAATCCACCTTTTTGACAAAAATGTGAAAAAAATACTCATGTTGTGGACTAAAACACAATAATCTAATAGCTAATGAATGAAGAATGATTAATATAAAAAAAATCATGGAGAAATTTATAAAAACTTAAACAAACGTTTTATATCACAAGTCAGTTTTATTATTTCGTTTGTTTTTTCAAAGGGAAACTCCAAAAAGTAATACACTTGACGAAAGTAACCACAGAGAAAACTTTACTAACTATAATAAGTTTTCTGAAAAGGTACAAATGTTGTCCGGAAAGGATTAAATCATAGTTTTTGTTATTGAAAGAATTTAAGTCTATTTGTTGCGTTCAACGGGATAAACTAAGCTACTGTATGGTCCCTATAACCTATAACAACGAAGATCCCAAATAATCCACCATTTCTTATTTAAGTAGGTACGTTATTTTATTGTGCAATGATCCGTTTTCCTAAAAAAGCAGCCAAAACACTATTAACGAAGTATTTCTTAGCCAAGTACAAAGCCTTTTATGTTTATCTCTTTCACTGCCTGCCGCAAAATTAAGAAAGCGTGAAAGAGACAATGTAAGCTTGACAATAATTCTCAGTGTCATAAAGAGTAGTTTGGATACCACAATAAACAAGACGGCCACTGAAGATCTTAGTAAAAAGGTTAAATTCAAAAATGTTTGCAATATTTGTTAGTATGTAAAATTGAAAATTATATTTTGCTTTGTATAACGATTCTTCAATTGGGGATCCGTTTTTCTGCGAAACCATTGCATTAGATAGTGTCTGATTATTCCTTTTTTTATTATTTGGCTCGTTTAGCTGACGAAGAAAAAAATGTCCCCGTACACCAGCCAAATGTCTGTCTCTTCTCATTACACATTCACTCACTTACGTAGGCACTCACCTATACACTACACAGCGACGTGTGAAAGAGTTTTCTTTGAGTTTTTTTTTATTATTTTTTAGTCTTATTCTGTTGTGTTCATATAAACACTCGATATATTATTATCTTATTCACATACTTTCTGCAGATTTCAACTAAATTTAGACGTCACCTAATTCTTGTTGTACAAAATAAATACCTGCAAAGAGTGTAAGTCTTTGTCCAATAATTATTCCACAAACATCAATTCCAAATTTATCAAAATAATAGTCTTAAATTGCTTTCATTCAGTTATTTTATTGCTAGCTTAATGATAAAAATTCTCTTTCGACACACCTTTTCATAAATGAAATGAAACATTACCGCATACTTGGTTCTTTTAATAGAAGGTATCTTTTATGTCAATCTCCGCATTTGGGGTTTGGGTTAATGGCTGATTATAATTATCCATGACTTACATTTTTGTTTTTACTTTTACTGTTTTTACTGACTTTTGCGAATAGTGTTTGGCTTTTGGCTTCTTTTGCTTTTTATTGTTTCTTATTTTGTTACTTGACTTTTGCCTATCGATCTATTTCCCTTTGGAACACATGTTTTGTACCTACTGTAGTATAATTTGCATCAATAGCTTAAATGCTTTGAATGATAGCGGATGAATTGAGGTTGTTTGTTTTTATTATTTTACCTTATTGACTTTTAATTATTTTTTTGTTTTGATTATTTTATCTCTTCACTGTTTTAATTTCAATCATGATAACTTGTCGATTTATGTGTATTGTTTTTACTATAATCTCATTGCATGTTGAGTATTGTGAGAAATAGCGGATAGCATTAATCTGATTGCTTGTTTTATCTAATTTGACTGTTTACTATTTTAACGTTATATTTTTGACTTTTTAACTTTTTACTATTTCGATATTATGTATTTGGGTAGTTGGGGTCTTCACTGGTCCAAAATCTGTTTCTATATGTTTATTTTTTTATTTTATTTATTTTCCTCCTTTCGTCCATTGACCTCAAACAGGCACTTAGACTCATCAAAATTAAAAAAAAATACAAGTTTCAAGTTCATACAAGCAATAATAAATAAAAACCAACTGAAGCAACATTCAGAGATGATGC
This sequence comes from Mystacides longicornis, assembly GCA_963576905.1. NCBI lineage: Eukaryota > Metazoa > Arthropoda > Insecta > Trichoptera > Leptoceridae > Mystacides > Mystacides longicornis. The sequence goes on along the minus strand of OY756426.1, from coordinate 34,679,333 downwards.
TATCATCTGTGAATGACGTATTGTCATGACTAGGGAATCCAATCCCGCAAACGCGGGATCCCGCAAATGCGGGATCCCGCACCTTTTTTGCGGGATCGGAAATGCGGGATTTCTCATGCGGGATCCCGCACGTTTGCGGGACTGGAAACATAAAAATATAAAGAATAGGAATGGCCTCATATGACGTTCTGATTATTTATTTGACCAAGTACAGACTCATTAATAAAAGATTTACCAAGTTTCGCTGGGAAATCGTGACTCTCTTTGAAATTCATACGGAAAATAACTTTATTTTCAGTTTTCAACTTACAGCTAGGGCTGATTGAAAAAGTCCGGAAATTTGTCAATCTTTTTTGTTTAGCAAAATCTCCAGTAAAAAATATCTGCGGAAACAGGTGCGGGATCCCGCTCGTTTGCGGGACTGAAAAGAAAAAAATAATAAAGATGATGTTCTGATTATTTATTAGACCTCGTTAATAAAATATTTATCAACTTTCACTGGGGAATCGGGACTGGGGGTTCGCAAAATCTCCAGTAAAAAATATCTGCGCAAACAGGTGCGGGATCCCGCACGTTTGCGGGACTGAAAAGAAAAAAATAATAAAGATGATGTTCTGATTATTTATTAGACCTCGTTAATAAAATATTTACCAACTTTCACTGGGGAATCGGGACTTTTCTTTGAAATTCATATGGAAAATAATCATATTTTCAGTTATCAAGTTACAACTAAATAAATTTGAATTTTTATTTTGTGTTGTGTGAATCATGTATCGGAACGGAGCGAAATCAATGTCATTTGAAGTAATTTATGGCTATAGGGATTCTCCCACGGTGCGGGATTTAGTTTCGAGTGTAGTCAATTGTCAAAGAAGGTTACTGCGTGATGCAATGTTAGTGACTGCAGAAACCAAATTGATAGACAAATACCAGGTTAAGTCAGGAACTTATAGTGTCCCTGTCTCGTCGGGTAAAAGAACGATCAATGGCTGCCGTATTGCTTTACTTGGAAAATCCAAGAAATATCTAGAGAAAGATTCAGGATCTACAAATGTGGTGGACGATCCATTCTTTTATCCGAGTAAAGTAACACTAAGAACTGAAATTAAGTTTTTAATAGCGAGATTGCCGTCAGACGCGCGGGTACAACAAGAAAGTGAAAACCAGCAACCTTTAACGAATCTGTTAAATGATGATCCTTTGCTCAGACTAGAAAATGAATGAGAGCTGAATGGGTAGCTGAGTCTAGACCTGTTGTGCCTGTACCCATACCCACTCGAGATAGGTAATTCTCTTAATCTGATATTGAAGCGTGAGACGATACTTTTTGAATGTGGAGGGAATAGAAGAAAGCATTTGGAACTGGAAAAAAAAGCTTAAATTCAAAAACTTTATACAAGTTTCATTAATTTTAAATAATGTTATTTTAAAGGCTTGTTTATTTCATTAGTATCTGGAAAGATTCTCCTACAAAAAAAAATTACAAAATTTGATATCCGGTGGCGGTAAGGTATAATTTCGCTTAAAAGATTCATTTAGTAATATCATGACTGATATATTTACAAAAATATCATTTAATATGAATAATGTTGAAGAGGTTATTTATATTTATCTAATATTTTTATCAGCTTTCGTTATAACGCTCACCTCTACATAAATGGAAACTGCTTACATTTCTGTAAAGTAAATTCCGCCTACAACATTAGACAATTTATCATTCCTTGGAAGTATTATCAGAAAACAATAAGCTAGTTTTTGTGCCTCTCAAATCAATGAATGTGTTCAATACGAATCATAAAGCTAAATGATTAAACGTTAAAATGTTGTATTACATCGTTCCTTAAAAGAACATCATGCGAACATACCTCTAAAACATCATTATTTTCAATTGTTAATTAGTAATAACACTTCTAATAATTAAAAATATACCTACTTATTTTTATTTCTTTATTTTTCTTAATAAAAATAGCCTATTTCAAACAAAGAAATGTCAATCCCGCGAATCCCGCAAATCCCGCGGGATCCGCGGGATTGAGGTCTTCAATCCCGCAGGCTTGCGGGATCGCGAATTTGATGCGGGATTGGATTCCCTAGTCATGACTCTCTGATCTCTTAATTGTAAAAATAAAATAAATAGTTGGTTCCTACTATTTGTATGATTGTTTATCTAGTTGACTTTTCTTTTTTTTGTGTGCATGTTGATTTAGCATTTTTGTATGTGTTTTCTTTTTTGCACCGTATAATATATTATGCAATATAATGTCAATGGCCGCATATGAATAAATCTACATACCTACATGAGATTTGTTTAATTCACGAAACCCTTTTAAGTGGCTATCAAACAGTGTCCTCTTTTAGACTTATCGCCCTGCGTTTGAGGATGAAGTAACTTTCTCTCTGCTGATTTATATTGAGCAACTCTGTGCCCCGATTAATGGTGCAGTGTATACGAACATTCCTAGTCTGACCGGTCATTTCCTACTACGAAATTCCTCAAACATTTTCACTTTCGAATATAGGTAATCATATCTCTAATATAAATTAAAGTCGGGTTAGTGCGAACACTTATAACCGAGATTGGCTCAACAGATTCTTTCGATGTGTGATTTATTGACTTCTTCTCCACTCCGGATAACAGAATAACTAATAAAAAGTTGAAAAATGGATAAGAAATAGTATAAAATATGATAATAAAGTTAGTATGGAACGAATTTCATGCGACGCCATCTTTGAAAAAATCAAATCAAAATTATTGTCTTCTGCACTTGCGCCCTCTCATTTTCGCTTACGTACCCTATTGCCACTCATAGCCCATTTCCTTACTCTTTTTCATGCAAAGCCAACTAAATTATAATTAGGTATATTCTTGCGTTGATCCCTTCTGAGCTTTGAATACGAATGAAATATGGACGTTTTAGAATTAATATTGTAATTTTATTATTTAGTTAGTTTATTTTTGTTTCTGGAGGCACAGTGCACAATGAACGGGCCGCCTCTGGCTAGGCTAAGACCAAAGGGTCAACAGGACAACGTCTGTCGGGAAAGTTCGTGAGATAGAGAAAATTGTACCGTCGCATTGAAATGGACAAACATTCTACTTTTTCCATTGTATGACATGGGTGGATGTGCTGCATGGGGTTGAACACAATGTAACCTCTTATTGATGTGTGACGCGCGTTGTTCAGAGGGCGTAATTGTCAGTAGATCCGTTCCAAACTAACTTTAATATCATATTTAATACTCTGCTATCATATTTTTTTTCATTATTTTGTTATCCGGAGTGGAGAAGATTCCAATAAACTAAGCATCATATAAATCAGTTTAGTCGATCTTGAGCTGTAAGTATTTGTACTAACCCAACTTTCTTTTATATTATAGACTAGCTTTCCCTACAGATGTTGTCCTGTAGTCATTAGTCCTTTCTATGAATATGGATTTCGAATTTATAATTTACTAGCTGACCCATCGAACTTCGTCCCGATCAATAAAATATTGCTGGGTAACATAACATAGCCAACTCATTGTGAAAAAACCAAAAGTTATGTGGTTATAATATTATGAATCAGTTATTTCAAAAGCACCAAATCTCACCCATTTCTATATTAGATATCTATATTGAATTTTCATCATCTTACTTATAAAAAGTCATAAATAGTCATATAGGTAATACAGACTTTTTTATAAATCAGATGATACTAAATTAATTGCACAACCAAAACACCAGAAAAAGGTTCATTAATTGGATTAAAATGCTTAAATTATGTGTGAATGTTAAAAAAAAGTATTTCTGAAGCATGAAAGAAAATTTATCAATAAAATCTGCGTACCAATGCGGAATGTTTGGAAACTCGATGGTTATCAGGTAAATAAAAATTATGTTTTAATGAGATTTTTCACAGATGGCGCGGTTGTTGTGAGGAAGCCCGTTCCATACTCACTTAAAAACAGTATTACATATTTTCATACTATTTTCCATCCATTTTTTTATTTTGTAATTATTCTTTTTTCCGGAACGGAGAAGAATCCAATAAATCAAACATCGGAAGAATCTGTTCAGCCGATCTCATATATATAGTAGAAGACACACATAAAATGTCGGTTAAAAAATAAATCATTACCGCCATCTATTGAATCTTTCTACCAAAATATCACTACTATTACAATAGATGGCGGTGGCAGTTCTGTCTAAAAATCCTTTCAATACTAACATATAATGTCTATTTCATATATTTCTTATTCATTTATTCAACTTTTTATTAGTTATTCTGTTATCCGGAGCGGAGAAGAATCCAATAAATCAATCGTGGGAAGAATTTGTTCGGCCGATCTCGAGTTATAAGTGTTCGCACTAACCCGACATTCATTTATATAGTAGATGTCGGTTAAAAAATAAATCATTATCGTCATCTATTGAATCTTTCTACCGAAATTTCACTACTATTACGATAGATGGCGGTGGCAGTTCTATCTGATAATGCTTTCAATACTAATTAAAAATGTATAATTTATATCTTTCTTATTCATTTATTCAACTTTTTATTAGTTATTCTGTTATCCGAAGCGGAGAAGAATCCAATAAATCAATCGTGGGAAGAATTTGTTCGGCCGATCTCGAGTTATAAGTGTTCGCACTAACCCGACTTTCATTTATATAGTAGATGTCGGTTCAAAAATAAATCATAACCGCCATCCATGAAATCTTTCTACCAAAATATCACTACTATTACAATAGATGGCGGTGGCAGTTCTGTTTGATAATCTTTTCAATACTAACTTCAAATGTATAATTTATATCTATCTTATTCATTTATTCAACTTTTTATTAGTTATTCTGTTATCCGGAGCGGAGAAGAATCCAATAAATCAGTCGTCGGAAGAATCTGTTTGGCCGATCTCGAGTTATAAGTGTTCGCACTAACCCGACTTTCATTTATATAGTAGATGTCGGTTAAAAAATAAATCATTATCGTCATCTATTGAGTCTTTCTACCGAAATTTCACTACTATTACGATAGATGGCGGTGGCAGTTCTATCTGATAATGCTTTCAATACTAATTAAAAATGTATAATTTATATCTATCTTATTCATTTATTCAACTTTTTATTAGTTATTCTGTTATCCGGAGCGGAGAAGAATCCAATAAATCAATCGTGGGAAGAATTTGTTCGGCCGATCTCGAGTTATAAGTGTTCGCACTAACCCGACTTTCATTTATATAGTAGATAACAAAATACGTTTATAAAATGTTACAAAGTTATTTCTGAGGGTTCGACAAAAACCGGGTGAAGTAAAAGGTACCAATATTTTTAATGTCAATGGTCGTCAGGCAAACGATAATTATTTTGTTATTGAATTTTTCATACATGGCGTTGGCGTCACAGGAAATCCGTTCCAAAGTAACTTTAATATTATATTATTTACTATCCATTTTTTTTAACTTTCTAAAAGTTATTCTGTTATCCGGAGCGGAGAAGAATTCAATAAATCAAACATCGGAAGAATCTGTTCAGCCGATCTCGAGTTACAAGTGTTCGCACTAACCCGACTTTCTTTAATATTGCAGAAGATATCTTCATGTCATGTCTTATTAATCGTTTTGTTGATTCTTAAACGAAATGTGTGTACCATTTTGCCCTATCGTATACAAAATTTGACAAAATGAACAGGTGGTGAGAGTAAGGGGTGTTAGTTCTAAGAGCAGGGTCGGGACTTACCGTGCAGGTTGATTGGCAGATGTGGTGGTTGGTGGTGGGAGTGTGATGGGTGAAGTGATAGTCTTGTGTCTCGGGTCACTGCGGGTCTTCTTGGGTCTGACCGCCAGTTTGTGTTTGGCAGCCGATGTGTCCAATAAAGAGGCAGCCAATGGTTCGCCAAGATCAAACTCAGGGTCCAACTTGGGTTTCCTGCGGAGTACAACATGCTATGATTGTGCGAAGGTACTGTACTACATTAAGGATGGAATTATTGACGGGAAAGGAACTCCTGGTTGAACGAAACACTCTTCAACCCGCGAATTTTGTTTAATTTTATGTAAAAATGGGAATACACCCTCTACATTTATGCAGATAATGATAAAAATAAATATGGGTCAAGAGAAAATCCGGTCAATACTAAAACGATAAAAAAATCATTTACAGTTAACAACAATTAACCACCGTCAAAACAAAGTAAACAACTACAGAAAAAGCAGTAAAAACAAAAATTAAATAGCTTGTCAATCAGATGTCAATAGCTGGATGCACAGGTAACGATTTATCTTTAAGATTTGACCGATAATCGCTCATTCTTTCAAATCTTAGCGAAGAAAACAATTGAAAAATGAGCGATTATCGGTCAAATCGTAAAGATAAATGGTTACGTGTGTATGCAGCTATTGATGGGTGTGAAATTTTTTATCGAGAAAAATGTTTAAAGTTCGTATTTTCTTGGGAATTCTCTCCAGAAATAAAGTATAGGCACTAAATATGATAAAAATATATTATGTCATATTATTATTAACTAGCCTTTTTACCCGTCCATAAAATTGTTGATAAAGTTTGTTGAGAAAAATGTGAATTACAGAACCTGATTTATGGATTAATAAAATATGGTACCTATAAAGTATGTCCCTAAGAGGGGTCAAAAAATGGAGAATTGATTGACTGATCGAGTTTGTATTACCTGTATGTCTGAGAATTTGAATTGGTAAATAGGTAGATATAATTAGATAGTATGAGAAATTTGTAGAATTGCTGTGGAGGCAGCAAAGGTGAGTCATAAACATAGCATTTTTATCTATTTTCTATACCTTCCCCTTCAAGTACATTTAGATAGAACACTTGATTTCTGTAAATGCTTTAGTTGTTCTTCTGCAAAAATATAATTATGTACCTACAAAGCTTTATTAATTCTTAATATCAAATTTAACAGGTAGGTACATAATTATTTTAAGTGTTAAGACCTCTACCCGAGCCAGTGATTTTGTACCTGAAAATCTTTTGTATGAAAAATTGTCAGTATAGCCAGCAAGAAAATATTGCATAAAAAATTCCTATAAATATTCTGACCCATCTGGGAATTGGAACCAGAAATTTCTTACCAGAAGTGGGTGTTAATTATTTTGAGCATAGTAAAGAATTTTGTGGCCAAGGATTCGAACCTGCACCTCACATCCAGCCTTCGTGTGAATAGAAAAATCAGTGTAGATTGCTTATTAAAAATATAACACAGGAATAGGGTAATAATAAAAATTTCGCGTTGCTATGGCAATTATACCAGCAATTTATTAAATCACTATGCCCCTAAGTGGGGCGTAAAGGGAGTTTGGATTTCAAAAATTAATTTTACTTACATTAATAAAACAATCAATACAATAATTGGTAAAGAAACACACTTTTATAATAAATAACTAAGGTATTTTGCAGTTGATAAACTTCATTTAACAGGGTAAAACTTTTTAATAAATGATAATTTTGAGTATAAATATTTAGGTACTTCTAGAGAATTAGAACTCTCATAGGTGCTTAATATAAGTCATACCAAGAGTTGACAATTAATAAGAGATATACAAAACATGTAAATGTTATTGTTGTGAGAAAATATCTAGAAAATTTTGACACATTTTAAAATTCTGTAGACATTTTGGCATTGCATTCATTATAAGATATAATCCTAGGAATCTCAGCTCCATAGACGAATTATGGAAGGCATAAATACAACGGGCCGTTGGCCCGGTGGCTAGCATCTTGGCAGATTGTTGAATTTGTCGATTACTCAAGGATTTCAATTTGACCACCTAAATAAGGAACGTTGTTAACGTGAAGTCATCACACAAAGCCATTCGAAATAGCAAGAGAAGAAAGTCATAATCCAGTTAGTACTGGTCAAATGTTAAAAAAAAATGGCATTTTAAAATTGACCATAAATAACGGTGTAATGTTGAATATATCAGTCTGTAATAATATGAATTTTTTCGATGTTACAGGAAAAGAGGTCTGATTATAGAAACTTCAACTAAATTTCAACAAAAAAAAAAAAAACAGGTTTACAATAATAATAATTCTGAAATTAAAATAATAATATATCTAAATTAAAAAAAAATTAATAGTTTGGAATTTAGTTAACAATAATTGTCCTCCAATGCAATCACTTGTAAGTTAATGATGTTGCTAGGTTCTTTTAACAAATCTATGAATGCTCTTTTTAGTATTTACTTAATACACATAATCTGCAAATTAAATATACATAGGTTATCTTCATATTCATAAGAATAATATTAAAAATTGTGAAAAGTTCAAGTAAATGACGTTTTAATCGGCCTGGTGTTGGTTATTTTAACATAATATCTATAAATATTTCTTCTTCCGATGGCGCTACAGCCTAATTCAGCCTTGGCTTCCAATACTGGATGCAGAGTCAACCTTGTCTCTACATCTGTCCTGATTTCGTGGGTCAAAAAGTTGCTCGGCATCCCTCCTGACCTCATTCTCTCATTGCAGCCTAGGTCTTCCAATTCGGCCGGATGTCCACCCATAATTCTCTTTGGTGCTCGCAATGATGGCATTATCTGCTCATGTCTGGCCCAGCGTAGTCTTTATCTATAATAATAAAACCAATATTAGTATGGGACTTTCTAAGGTTAGACAGGTATCTCAAAATTATCTTATGCATAATTTTAAAACAAATAAGAGATTACACTTTTTAAAATAAACAAAGTAATGGATATAACATGAGTTTAATAAAAAGAACATAAACAAACGTTGATATTGATAAGTTATTATTGAGAAGATTCAATACTTACTTAGAATTGATTTGTGTTCAAGCAAATTTATATTCATAATTCATCCCTTAGTCAAAATATTATCAGATATTGCTCTGCGGTCTCTGTGATTTGTTGCAATGAAATGACTGGCTCAGATACTTATCTGCAACAAAAAAATAATGTGTGTTGACAAATGTTTTAAATTTGCTGCATTTAATGTCTATTTCTTTTTATAATTTACAATAAAACATTGGAAGGAATTTGGAATAATGTTCCACAGGTTGAAAATGTGAAACTTAAGAAGTAAGTGAAGGTGATGTTTGTATCTGTATGATAATTATTTTTAGGTTATAAATTATATGTTTTTTGAAACTATAGGTTACATACCTGAAATCCAATATTAATCAATTTAAATCTCAGTCCATCCATCAAACTCTACTGACTTAAATATTTTTCCAAGGAATGAATCAGTTTTGATGTCTATTTTCGACAAACCACTCTTACTCTCACAATTAAACGCGTAAAAAATTTGACAGCTCGTGCAGTACCATAGATGGAGATAGTGCATACAGTTCAGAAATAATTCATTATAAAATTGATTATATTGAAAATATGTTTTTTATTCATATAAATAATTAAAACCTTTTTTTATTTAATAATTAATTATGACGTAGCAAAATTACTAATTAATTATAGACGACATTTTATTCCGCTATACATATTTTCTTTTGATAGTGTCTTTAAAACAAACCTTCATAAAAATATAATATGAAGTAGATGACATTTACACACAAAATATAATATATAAATTGGTTAAGCAATATTATTATTTTATTATTCTTAGAAAACCCATCCTGGAAGAATGATTTGTGAAAAATACGCTGCTATATTTTAATTAGGTAATAGTGCGCTACCAAATCATAGATTTACTTATACATAGATCAATAGAATTCATAGTCAATGTCACTTGTCACTCATTGTTGATAAATATTGATATGTCAAAAAACATAAGAGAGTGGTATAATGCTTCCAATTTTGAAAATATAAATACATAAATATGAGTTTGCTGCTCTAATAGATTTTTCGGTAGGTACCAAATATTGTTTATTAAGATTATAATCCCTTCTTTGTAATTTTTAAGTATTGGCTCAGAAACATAAAAAAATATTGACATTTTCTGTAACATTCTTTCCATCGCTAGGATTTTATTATTTTTTAGTTTAAGAATGCATGAATCACTTTTAAATGGTAACCAAATTGAAAACAAATGAGCTAAGACTTTCATACTCTTTTTCAAAATATATAAGCAATATGATTTATGCTAAACTATAAGATTTGATTTTAAATTCAACCATTAGTGCAAAGGGGTTAGTAAAGAAAAATAAACGCAAATATTTATTGACTGATGATAAATTTATTCATTTTCAGTGTCACAAACCTTGGTTACTTTTACCTGTCATCAAATTGTGCTGTGACTGAGATACCTTTGGGTTTTTTTGCGTCAAAACCTGTCAATCTTCACATACTACATCCAACGATTGCAGTTTTGGTCTTTCAAGGATTCTTTATTCTACAGGATCATGTTTGAGATGTGTAAAGAGAATATGTTGCTGACGGAAGAAACTACTACAGCAATAATCCCATACCATAATTTTTAAATATAATGCTTCTTGTCGTATTATGAAACATACATGAAGATTGTTATATTAACGCAATAAAATATTAATATATATTTAACATTGTTTTTAATTTATCTTCATACCTATTAATTAAGAATTTAGATAATTTTGTTATTATAATAGCAAATAAAGTGATCTTCGAATAAAGTGATATTCGATGTTTCTATCCACAACAATCTGTTTTATGTGATTAATTCAGATATGAATATTATACAGTATTTCTTAATTATTATGATGTGGATAAAACAAATATATTTTTTACAATAATAAACATGCACAAATACCTGACAAATTCATTATGATTTTGATAAACAGGAACGACGTTAGTTCCTGTCAGGTTCGCTTTCTTTCAGAGTTCTGTTTTATCAACCAAATCTACTAAAGAATTTTTATACTCATTTCAATTTTCAAAAATCATTTTTACGATTAATATATTTAAATGTATTATGAATTTAATTTCATGTATCTTTATTATTTACCAACATTTAATATGATTTTATCAGGTACTTACTCATCTAATGGCCACGACAGATTTACACAAACTGCGGCCATAAATTTTTTTAAAGGCCGAGTCTATTTTACGGTACCTAAGAAAAAAGAAAGTTATTTTTTTTTTAATTTGTCTATGGTGAACTAATGTCATAAATAAATATTACATTATGGTAGCATGGATTTTTAGTTTATGGATCGCTACGGTTGAGTCCTGAAAACGATTTTTCGAAACAAAAGCAACAAAAAATAATTTTGACTATTGGAAGGCCGGGGGATTGGTGGGATATGCTACGGTTACAATACGAGAAAAATAAACGTGAGTGTAGTCGCAAGACCAAGGGGTACCACCCATAAAAAAATATTGAATGTTTCGTTTGGTAGTATTGTTATTGACTCCAAATTTTCCCTCCTTGTCATTCTCGATATACGTATCTCACGTATTTAACATTTTTTACTTGCATTCGGAATTTTTCACCAATAATCTTATATTACAGTATATTTTGCTAACTTTTCTTTAAATTTTGGTTGCCGAATATTGTTTGCATATTATTATTATTTTGTTAGTGTATAATTTAAGGTTTTCATGTACGAATTATTAGTTTTTGTAGTGTCAGGCAGTGGAGTTGCGAACGAGAAAAAGCAATGCAAATGTGTGTGGGATAGCAATTTGCGGATTTGACTCGTTCGCAGAGAACTATCTGCGTTCTACCTTCTATCCGATTTTTGTGATTGTTGAATCCAGAAGTGCGCAGGGGCGAAATAACAGGAGCATACCTCGGTGCTGGATATTATTATGTAAAATTTTGTTGCATTTACTGGGAAAAGATTCTCAGCATTTCTACAGGGAAGCTTCCAACACAACATTAATTAAAATTAGGGTGACAGGCTAACTTGCGAGTTGTAAGGCACGTATAAACATGAGTTGTTAAAGTACACTACCTTTGACAACAATTTTTGAGGTTATGTAAACCTTTGGATTTGAGGTAAAAATTCAAATGGAAACAGTGCTTTTCAATTATAAAGGAAACATCCTAGCAGTTCTACAGTACTTATTTTATGTTCTAGAGTTCGCGAACAGTGTATTATAAAGTGGGACAGACTTGCCTTGGCTGAAGTGTATTGATGCTGCCAAGTGACACTTAACAGCTGATTACCGACAAATAGCCATTGTCAGTGGCCCACGTGGTCAAACTGACGTTTTAAACGTCAAGGTGACGTTTTAAACGTCAGTGTGAACTTTGAACGTACGAATAGCTGGAGCGTTTTTTAAATGTGTCAAATTACAAAATGGAGGAATTATATTTCCAAAATTTTGCATTAAATCTTTATTTATTGAGAATAATAAGATTTGAATAACATTTATATGTATAACGAATCAATCTCCAATTATTTTATTACATTTTCATACCGTAATACCAAGATTCCATTCAACGTTTACATGAGTAATTTTGTTTCCAAACGATGGCTTACTGTCTTTTTTGATAAATTTGTATGAAGATCCTAAAAAAATAAAGTTTTTTAAATAGCGCTTAATATATTAAAGTTAACGTTGCCAATTGTATCTTAGAACGTTCTCGAGCAAATTTCACCGCTCTGCGCAGATTCATATCTGACGTAGCATTTGTATTTTGAGCGTGATGCTCCGACATAACGGAAAGTATTGTCAAAGGCAAATAAAAAAACAAACATTTCTGAATTATTATGTAGATTTGTTACGTTTATTCAAATTATTATGACAAGCGGGATAGCGAATGACAAAATTTGATTATTGAGTTGATTTTACGGACATAGGGAGGCAAGAAGAGCTCTCCGCTGCACAGCTGTTAAGACTGTCTCCCGCACCATGTCCAAGTATACCAAACATCGATGAAAATAAGCCGGTTTCGCTTGATGTAGCGTGAGATATGCTGTGACAGATCAAGTCGAAATAGGAGCATGAGAAGATTTAATCTAACATGTTCGGGTGGTTGACATAATGAGGTGACAAATACAGAATTCATCAAAGGTTGCGCTCTGCGATACCCTTGGGTGGATATTTCAGGAACCTTAGTTCTCATTTCATCCAGATTTTATAAATCAAAACCATTTTTTTTAAAAGAAGTTGGTACAAATAATAGTGCAAGGTTTCAGATAGAAGTCTGAAACACTTCATTTGACACGTAAAGTCTTTAAGAAGAAAATATACAATATTCTTTAACCCATTTTTTACCGTGGGCCCCATTTGGGGATCGTTTCTTTAAATCCTGCCAGCAACACCATCTAGAAGTTTTTAATATATTTTAAAGGTAGATATCATCGAGAAAGAGTGCTTCTTTACATAGGAATACATTTTATAACTTTTTGTTAGTATTTTTAGTAAAAAAATAATCATAGAAGCTTAATTTTGTGGATATTTTTTTCGATATATCATTGAACCAATTCACATCTGATTTTGAAAGGTTTAATAAATTAAATTTTTACTTTTTTCGTTTAAAAGTGATAGAAACATGTATTTTAAGAAGAATATTCATATTTTTAATTTAAAATAATATGTGAGCCGTTTCCTTGGAAGACAATAGAAAGGCAACAAAAGCCCCCCTATTGAGCTCGCTGACAATTTATATCCTTTCTAACAGAACTAGATATTTGTTATATGAATTTATTCTGGGAAACACTAATTATGTTCAATTTATTTATATTATGTCATTTGCTCTTTTGTTCGTATTAACATTTTTTTCGGTTCAGTTCGGTTAAATAAGAATTATGTATGTTTTTTTTATTGTTTTTATCTACACCTACTTAAGGTAGGTACTATTTTTGTATTGTATATTATGACATGTATGTAATCTTTCTCTCCCACTGCTCACCGAAAAGGTCAAGCATTGTAATGGTGAGCAGTGTTCATCTTTAAAAGAAATAAATAAATAAATAAGGGGAATACCTTCTATCAGTTCACAAATTATTCATAAACAGAAGAACAAATTTACAACAAGTTGTTGGCATCAAAGTTGATCTATTGTGTGTAGCGTAAATAGTTCTCCTGTATGCACTGGTCATTAGAGTGTGGCTAATTATACTCCGATTTGAATGTCAACAGTAAGGGGTGAGTACCTACTTAAGATTATTATCAGTCGAGATTAGGAATGTCTCCACATTGGCGCTACGAGCTGTTATGCCTGGCTCTTGTCTTCAGTTCACTTGACAGATGACATTTTCAACCATGTTTATGAGACTCTTATTGGTTGATTTTATTATCAGAAAGTATTCGCACGCATAGTTCGTTGTCGTGCGTTATAGTATCACATAACTATACTGACATTGAAAATGTGTAGCTTATAAAGAAATATATTTTTTTTTATATAAAACAAAACAAATTATCTATGTCTTTCACGCAAAGCCAAGTCAAGCGTATTTGCATTAAAGAGTTCTATTTGCATACACATGCAGGCTCAAAACTACTCGCGTTTTCACTTTAAAATTTCATTTTCTTTCCTTTAACTTTTCATCATCGGCATATTCGTGCAGTTAAAATACCTATGCTAAATTATATTGTTTACCCTCAATATTATTACTCGTGAAAATTATAAAATTTTTACAAAAGAATCTATTAAAGTTATTAAGATTATTGTTGATTGTTTTGGCTTAGAGAATGATCTATCTGCAATCGATTTCACTTTATTGTTTCTGTTTTGATTTGTTTCTCAATCTGTCGATGCTCCAACTTTTCTCTGACTCTGTACCTACATCTGAATTAATTAAATCACAAATATCTTACAATTAAATTTATTTTGTTTTGTTGAAACATAATTGCATATTTTGACACATCTCAATTATTATTTGTATTTTAAATTTACAGATGTCTTATGTTATGTGTTTTTATTTAGTACATAAATAAAATAAATGTAAAATTTAATTTAGTTTTTGAGTGGACGGTCGTTGAAATGAATTGGTCATATTGACAAGCCGTCTGAATTGTGATTATTTATTTTTATTTCATGTGTTAGTTTATGAAAAAAAAAACTTAATACACACCTTTGATTATTAAATTTTGTGAAAGCCAAAGAGGATGGTTAGCAAATCCAAAGTAAAAGAGGATGGTTGGTAGTCCAGTGGTACCAATCGCCGACTCTCATGCACACAGCGTATTGGAGGTCGTAGGTTCGAATCCCGGCCGTGCCCACCATTTCCTCTTTCACGACACAACCCTTTGGTTAGTGTGAAAGATGTCGAGAGTGTTCACTTCGAGTGAGCACAGATTCATTGTATTGAAAAAATAGGTCCCAATATTTCATATTTCCATTCCGATGAGTCCCCTACTATGCCACTTATATTCTGTGTTTTTTTTATTCAGAAAAAAAAAATCTTTTGAAAATAAATCTTCTTTTTATCAGATCTAGGGTAGTAAGTACCTATAGGTATAATGAATTTTGCCTTAATCGAAATGACAATCCGCCTTTTATAAATGAATTCGCCTAAAATTCTATCCTCAAGATATATTCTAGAAAAAGTCAGAATTTTTACAAGCCAACAAGTTCTGCTGATAATATGTACATAATATATAGAATATGTCGAATCTCGTATTTAGTTATATTGAATTTTAAAGGACGCATTCGATCACTTTTTTGGTACATATATACATTTTTTATTCTTTGCATTTTATATCTTATGTTTAGGAACTTATTTTATTCAAAATTTTACCATTTTACCAATTTTATTGACTGACAAATTTTTACAACTTCTGATATTTTCAATTGTTTTTTTTTCGGTTACATTATAGATGCAATATGATTTTACTCCTTTTACTGTTTAAATATTTTTATTTTTTTTATTTTTTATTCATTTTTATTATTATTATATTTTTTTTCTCCTTCGTTTGTTTTTTTTTTATCTTATATTCTGTTATGATGTGTTTTTAATTGAGAATATATTGGATCATTTTCCTTTTGTGGATTTAGAAGAAGGCTGTTTCTACGGACATAACTCGACACAGGCTATGCCTAGTGAGGGTGTCCGAGATCGCACTTGAAGGTGTTTATTTGTCTTGAATGATTTTTGATTTTGTTTGTGTTGTTTTCATGTCATATTTATTTTGATGTAATAAAGTTATTATTATTTATTTATTATTTATTATACATATAATCATTATGTGCACCCTCAAATTATTTAACCACTATCTGACCCGCCCGTCGTCCTTCGACCTAACCCAGAATTAAAAAAAATAATTTTGACTTTATTACACGAATAAAATACAGTTAACGACATAAAAACCATTTTTTTTCTAATTTACTAATTTTAGCTAATTTACGTTGATTCGGATGCGGAATGAAGTTCGATGGGTCATAAGTTTGTACTCAAAACCATTTTCCTAGAATTGCTTTAATTTTAAAGAAATCCAAGAGATGGCGGTGTAGTAGGAAATAAGTTATGAAACCTGTTACGTTATTGTATATTATATTGTTGAAAGAAAAGACCCCATTCAAACTAAATATTACTGAATTATTCGGTAAGATATGCCTGAATATAGAATTAAGAGAGACTTACTTGGCTCCATCTTGCGAGGTGGCCTGCAGGATCTCCACAATGTCTCCCGTCCTGAGGGAGATCTCGTCCTCTGCCGCGGCTACGTAATCGCA
Source organism: Mystacides longicornis (assembly GCA_963576905.1). Taxonomy (NCBI): domain Eukaryota; kingdom Metazoa; phylum Arthropoda; class Insecta; order Trichoptera; family Leptoceridae; genus Mystacides; species Mystacides longicornis. Next base: position 34,662,808 of record OY756426.1, on the reverse strand, counting down.
CGAGGCCACTATCACGTCGTCCACCTATTACAAAAACAAAACAAACTTAATACGTACTCGATACATTGATGTATGGAAGTGAAACTTGGACATGGACGAATAATCTAGAAATTGGAATAAATGCCGTGGAAATGAGATCACTGCGTAGGATATGCGGAAAGAGACTGATTGATAAGGTGAGGAATGATAATATTAGAGAGGAATGTGGAGTGCGCGGAGTGACTAGAATGAAAGTGAATCTATTAAGGTGGGTTGGACATGTAGAGAGAATGACTAAAAGGATATATACATCTGAAAGAATGGGTGCACGCAGACGAGGCCGACCTCGAATGACATGGTCCGACCATATCGGTGCCGTCTTAAAAGAGGGTCAAGTCAGGAGCAAAAGGAATAGAAGAAAATATTATGCGGAAAGTCACGCGTTTGGAGGAAGCGAACGAGGTTTGTATGGGAAAGAATGAAAGTTCGTACTCTCTGCCTACCCCTTTAGAGACACGACGTGATGGGTAAAAAAAAAACATACAAATTTATATCGGTAGGTAAATGCTTAAATTGATGATATTCTTTATTCTAGGCCTATATATTTGGGCACTCAAATTTGTCAAAAACACTACATACAGTAGGTATGAATAGCAGGATCGAAATTTTCAAATTTAGAATCAGTTAAAAATTGATACTTAAGGGTGCTTCGCACCTGAAAACCATTTTTCGGGTTTTACTTTAAATCCAGTTTACTTTATGATTCTGCGAGTACCTACTTATACGAAACTGAAATTATTTATGTTCATTGTAGAATGTAGTTTAGCTAGTCTAGGATGCTTTTTGAGTAATTTTCATTTTTATGGAACGTCTTTCAAATTCATAACTCATAAAATTTACCTTATATTATTTGTAGTTTTTACTAAACTACTAATATTTATAGAAACGTAGAAATGTATCATGCGGAAAAATGTGAATTTTATCGGATTTCGTTGCATTTACCTAATCATGACTATTTTAATGTTTAGTGATTATAATCCACTAAGAAAATAAAGTTAGATCGAACTAAAATTTTTCAAGAATACTCCTGCAGCACTCGCAAAACATCATGCCATATGTATTGTCATAATATTATGAAATAAATATGTACTGAAAGCATCTTTAATTTCTAATAATAACGAAAGTGTGATGCCAGATATTTAGGGTCTAATACAGTACCTATAACATTTTCACAGCTAATAAAGTCAGTAACCATATAAATTGTAGCCAAGAGGTGTTAGATATGATATAAAATATTCAACAACAAATTTTGCCCGATAACAGAGTGTTGCATTATTCCAATTACATAATATCTTCTACTATAATTTATTTCTTTATTTTATTAAATTGATTCCACGCAACAACAACGTTGCTTTTACAAAACATATTTTAAAGGCTGACTAGTAATTCGATACATTCCTTGAAAGGGGTTATACTAGAGCAAATTTGCAACAATTTTGTTCCCATTACCAGGGGTCAAATGCCAGTGGTTTTAGAGTTATTTAACTTCTTAGATTTTTTTTATATATATATACGGATATGTACTCCATTTAGGAAAGTAAAAATACACTTTTATACCAATAGCTGAAGAATAAAGGAATGGTTGAAGTAAAAAATCAAGAAGAAAATTTGAAAAAACCTCAGAAATACAACGTTTTAAAATCACAAGTAAGTTTTTTCTTAATTTCTATTTTTCTAAGGGAGGTTCTCCAAAAAAGTATAATATACTTGGCGTACAAACCACAAAAAAAAACTTCCCCAATTAATAAGCTTAAACAAACGATTTTTATCGTTTTAAATAGTTATAAGCGGGATAGCAAACAATCACACTAAGCCAGCTTTCAAAATAACAGTAGAAGACGGTCGTAAGCCCGTAATTGTTTGTTCATACCATTTAAAAATCGAACACATTACCGACCTCGGTAGCCTAGTTGTACTAGCGTGGACTTCAGATCCGGGGTCCCGGGTTCGATTCCCGGTCGGGTCAGAGTTTTTCTAAGTGTTTTTTCACTAGAAATTTCTAACCAGGGTTGGCCTGTGTCAGATTGGACGGGACCGGTTGACTGGAAAAAATTGCCTCAGGCAATAAGTTCCGCCGGCTATACTTACACCTTTGTATAGAAAAGTGTTATATTATTATTATTATTATATCACATTGGTGAAGTATTAGAATATCATTAGTTGATAAACAAAATCGTCTTTTATTATTTGTATTTTTTGGAGATTTTTGAAAAAAGCACATATGTAGGCATCTAAATAAAAATATCGTTGAATATACGTTATTTTATCGAACTCCAACCAAGGGTGCCTAGAACGGCTTCCTTTTTACAGACAATTTTTATGATATGTCGATTCCAGTACGTAGTATGTACATGTAATTCAATGGCCTAAATGCGAACATTCACGTAAATAATGATATGCCATCTTCCTGTGAAATATTGTCCCACAAAATGACCATGGATGTTTGGCAAGCGTGATCCCCTGTCCGGTCGAATGAACAAATCAATGATAAAACATAGCAGAAAGGTGCAAGGTGCAAGACATTAAATTTATGTAAAGACGCTTTGCCAGTAGATTTATTTTGTCAATATAATATTTTAAGTTGCACCCTTGGAAAATAATTATTAAGCTGCTCGTTTGATCCGTTGCGAAATGAAAAATAATTATAGGACAACCAAAAGTGTTTGACAGATATTTATAAGAAACATATTATTACTAGCTGTCCCGACAGACGTTGTCCTGTAGTCCTTACTATGAATATTGATGTCGAATTTGTTATTTTGACAAAGATACGTTTAAAATATTTTTGAATGTTGAAAAAATATTTCTGAAAGTTCGAAAAAAATTACATCAAAAATCTACGTATCAATGTTTTGAAACTCAATGGTTAAAAATTTGCTGTAACGGATTTTTTTACAGATGGCTTTGTTGTCAGTAAATCCGTTCCATACTAACTTCAATATAATATTTCATATTATTTTCTATCCCTTTTTTGATGTTTTATTAGTTATTCTGTTATCCGGAGCGGAGAAGAATCCAATAAACCAAGCATCATAAAAATCTGTTTAGCCGATCTCGAGTTATAAGTATTCGCACTAACCCGACATTCTTTTATATTATAGATTACGAACAAGCTGACCCGCCCGTCAACGTTCGATCTAACCCAGAATAAAAAACAATAATTTTGACTTATTACATGAATAAAATACAGTTTACGACATAAAAACATTATTAAATTTTGCTAATATATTATTCCACTAGCTAGTTACCCGTGGCTTCGCTCACGTGCTTTTTGGTTTCTCTTCCTAAACTGGGGGAACGCTGACACCTACATTCACTGTGTATTAGCATTAGCATTTTCTAATTCGTCAAAGAAGATAACTCTTGTATGTAGCGTGAGTAAACTAACGAAGAGGCGGTTCGTTGATATATCTGCATAATGTGCACTGTGCTCCTTGCTAAAAATACATTATTAATTCGTCTTATTTAAACTAATAAATTAAAATCATCATTAAAATATTTCGGAAACAACATCCATATTTTATTTTATTCGTATCCCAGGTGGGAACAAATAACACTGCTTAAAATAAATCTTTGACAAAACAATGAAACCGGTTGATTTTTATTTTAAAGTAAGAATCTATATATTAATTTACAGCTTTCTCACTTAATTTATCTAAGAGATATGGTTTTTCGAAAAAAACTACCACGCACCCTAATCGGAATAATATAATTTGACTATCTGCAGTTGAAATTTCGATAAAACCAGTTTTAAACGTTTCGGCTTTTTTCGATATTTTTATAAAATTCTGAAATAGGTATAGGTACCGAAACTCGTAAATTTGTCATAAAAAATGTTTTACTTTATAAAAAAAGTTACATGTAAAATGAGATCCAACTGTCGATGGCCTGCTATGATGTATGTATTTTTTATAGAAAAATAAAATATCTAGTTGTAGCGTTTCGGCGTTTTTCGATATTTTTATAAAATTCTGAAATATAGGCACTGAAACTCGTAAATTTGTCATAAAAAAAATATTTTTCTTTATAAAAAAAGTTTGAGAAATCCTGGAACTTCTTCATTAAATTATATTTTAGATATTGTATTTTTCTATATACATACACAATTTTAGGGTTCTAGATTTTATGGTTTTTGAGATATATGAAAAAATTAAATAAAAATTCAAAGGTTGATAACCCCTGATTGAAAAAAAAAATTCAACATTCTGAGTATATAAATTTTGTATGCTTAAAGTATTCAATATTTTCTGAAATTTTAGGATCTGTGCATCAAGCGAATCAAAAGTTATAAAGAGGGGACGGATACACACACATACACGTTGGAAAAGTGCCCCTCCCCCCTCCCCTCTAATTAATGATATCTTTTGAAAACGAAATAGTATAATTTGACTCTTTCTGAAGAAATCATTTTTTTGAAATTTCGATAAAATCAGTTTTAAACTTTTTAGGAGCCACTTAAAAATCATCCCTTTTTATATGTGCCCTTTTTCGTCCCTTTTAGTTAAATTTTGGAAAAATTGCCGAATATGCTAACACTCATTTCTATAGAAGAATTCATATGCCAAATCTCAAGTTCGTACCATGTCTAGTTTCCGAGATATTCGCATACTTTGAAAAACATTCAACCCTATTTTTCACCCCCTTAGGGGTGGAATTTCCAAAAATCCTTTCTTAGTGGAAGGTTTTGTATTGAGACCTACCTGATTTCCAAATTTCACTTCTCTACGATTAGCCGTTTGGGCTGTGCGTTGATGAGTCAGTCAGTCAGGCACTTTCCTTTATTATTATAGATTATAGATTACGCAATAGTTTCGACACGTGTATTGGAGAAAGTAGGTTGGGTTGGGTAGGTACCTACCTACGTACATATATATTCATAGGCTAAGAAGTAAGAACACGTAGAAAGCCGATTCCGATCCGCGCCGACCTGCGCAAAGAATGTTACTACGTCGGCCTAATTATCAGAATGCGTAACTCCACAAAATATCGAAAATTGACTTTTAATGCCATCTTGTGGAGTATTTTAAAACCTATCTATTGGATTACTTCTTAAATCCTACAAAAATATTGCTAATTTGTTATGAGTTAAAAATAATACTACGTATCTCCTAGTCACCATTTTGTAATACGCGGAATGCGTAACTCCCAACTTCAGTATGGTTTCGCCTATCATGTAATGAGGACGCTAGCTGTTTTGACTAATAAACTAAGTAAAGTCAATGTTTATTGTAGTAATATTCAATATTTTATTTTGAAAAGTAATTGTATATTGTAATGTATCAACAACAAGATCAAAATATTAATTTCAATGCAGTAAACAAATTTCAAAAAGAAAATATTGGAGTTAGGTAGTTTTATTGTTTTGTTTAAAGCAAAAATGCCAATTTCTCGTAAGAAATTACGCCCTTTTATCATAAAGATTAGGAAGAAACGTTGTTTTTAACCAACTTTCATCGAGTAATAAGGCAGTTTTATATTATCCACTTTTAAACTGATCAATCACCAATTGAAAGGTTTATTTAAATATAGGATACAGAAAACATCGAAACAGAATACTTATTTAAGGACTCTACTTTTTAGTTCAATTACACACAAGTATTTACGATTATTGAAATCAAGCTACCTAATTAAAGATGATTTCTGTTGAAAAAAAAAACCTGAACCTCTGAGCATAACAAGTTTTTCCAACGTTTTTCGAGTCGTTTAAAACTGGAAATATCACTGAATCGAAATACAAGATCCATAATTACATGAAAACAGAAGTTTGTAAAGACACAGCCTCAAACAACCAAGTGTTGACTATGGACTTGCAGTCAGTACAACAAAATTAATAGTACACAATTTCACTTATGTAAAAATAAATAAAGAGTCTTCAGTTTGTGCTACTACGAATTACGTAATTCGTAGTAGCACAAACTGAAGACTCTTTATTTATTTTTACATAAGTGAAAATGAACTACTACCAAGCACCCTCGGCCGAAACTATCAACAGTACACAATTTCACCTTATATGATGGGGTTAGTTATTAGAAACCACAACTTTATTGTGGTAAGCTCGCCCTCTGTATGTTGATTCCGTGATGTCTTTGTTATGTTAAGTTTTTATGTGTATAAGTATGTAAAAAATGTACGGTAAAGTATAAATAAATAAAATTTCCTATGTCAAACGAAACAAATGGAATAGGAAAAGGGAAAGGGTTACGTGTGGAATGAATCTGAAGGAAAACTTATATGTAACGATATTTCTACTATAAATAATCATGACTGCTCTAGGTAAATTCATCAACAAGAATCCGATAGGTGGTGATCAGGAACTGATATTGTACAGTGAAGGCTGTACAGTGTACATACCAAAATAGAAATACAAAAATAAAATAAAAACATTATTTTTCTAAGTATATTGTATAAGAACTGGTGTATAAACAGCAGTTTATAAAACTTAAGAGACTGATTTTTTGCCATTGCGTAGTCAAATACCTAATTAATTAATTCTTAAACCATTAGATAGATTCTAAAAACTTCATATAGACTTATCAAAGATCTCTGTTGTATTCTATTTTATAAGGTTACGGAATAAAATACATATTTCCACTCCAAGTAAGTTTAAAACTTGGTCTTAAATGAACAGTGATACTTTAGTATAAAAATAAAAATAAATCAGTTTTTAATACGGATAATTTGTTTATGATAAATTGTATAATGTTACATTCTATGAATAAAAATACCCACTTGCACTTCGTAACTCCAAACAAAGTTTCGTAGTGCAGCAAAGAAAAATTCGTAAGTCCATTTTTTTATTAATCTAGTTCGCAAATCCAAAAATAAAATGTAAAATTAAATTCATTGAGCATTTTTACAACTAGATTCATGATTGCATTAAAATAATTCCGACGCATAGTGAAATTAAACAGTTTTTACTTGCTCCTGTAAAGTTCATCCGGAAGGAGTTAAGCATTCTGATAATTAGGCCGACGACTATGCATTTGAACGGGGACACCCACAGAAAAAGCAGGAACCCGCTTTCCGGCATGCCCATTTAAATAACATTGAAACCATAGACAACGATCTATGAGCCTGTCGGCGCAAATCGGAATCGGCTTTCTACGTGTTCTTATCCATACACGCTGCACCGGACCAGCTCGTGGTGTATGTATGTTTATTGTATGAAACGATGTCGTCAATAAATTAAATTTTTACAAAAGTTGTTAAGAAAAATTCGAGATGTACTGCTATGATGTATATATTTTTTATAGAAAAATCAATTATCTAGTTGGAGGGTTTCGTCGTTTATCGATATTTTTATAAAATTCTGAAATATATGCACTGAAACTCGTAAATTTGTCATAAAAAAAATATTTTTCTTTATAAAAAAAGTTTGAGAAATCCTGGAACTTCTTCATTAAATTATATTTTAGATATTGTATTTTTCTATATACATACATATTTTTAGGGTTCTAGATTTTATGGTTTTTGAGATATATGAAAAAATTAAATAAAAATTCAAAGGTTGATTACCCCTGACTGAAAAAAAAATTCAACATTCTGAGTATACAAATTTTGTATGCTTAAAGTATTCTATATTTTCTGAAATTTTAGGATCTGTTTATCAAGCGAATCAAAAGTTATAAAGAGGGGACGGATACACACACATACACGTTGGAAAAGTGCCCCTCACCCCCTCCCCTCTAATTACTGATATCTTTTAAAAACGAAATAGTATAATTTGACTCTTTCTGAAGAAATCATTTTTTTGAAAATCGATAAAATCAGTTTTAAACTTTTTAGGAGGCACTTAAAAATCATCCCTTTTTATATGTGCCCTTTTTCGTCCCTTTTAGTTAAATTTTGGAAAAATTGCCGAATACCCTAACACTCATTTCTATAGAAGAATTCATATGCCAAATCTCAAGTTCGTACCATGTCTAGTTTCCGAGATATTCGCATACTTTGAAAAACATTCAACCCTATTTTTCACCCCCTTAGGGGTGGAATTTCCAAAAATCCTTTCTTAATGGAAGGTTTTGTATTGAGACCTACCTGATTTCCAAATTTCACTTCTCTACGATTAGCCGTTTGGGCTGTGCGTTGATGAGTCAGTCAGTCAGTCAGTCAGTCAGGCACTTTCCTTTATTATTATAGATTGTGTAATAATTATCGTTGATTCGGATGCAGATGTAGTTCGATGGGTCATAAGTTTGTAATTAAAAAAAACAATTCCTCTATAATTGCTTTACTTTGAAAAAAATCCAAGAGATGGAGGTGAGGTAGGAAATAAGTCACATATGAAACCTCTATGTATTATTGAAACCTAGTGGGTAGATTCATCATATTTTGTACTGAGATATTATACTGAATAAATTTATTTTATTATTATTATAATTATTATTTTGTCAGAAAGTTGACGATAGAGGTACAGAGGGTTTTTTTGAACATACAAGAAGCACTACCCACACAAGACAATAGATGTTTCTGTATTGAGTTTGCCATGAAACCGTAATTTTGTGCAAAAAGTTGAAGAATAATGAACAACTCTACTACCTACTCTACACCAAGTCAGCTTTCTGTTGAATAAAACTGACGAAGATCTAATGGAGTGGAGAAGGTTTTCCTTTGAGTGGTAATAGCTGCCAGGATTGAAACCAAAATACAACTCTAGGATTAAAACCAGAAAAGAGAAAATATTAGAAACTACTGTAGGCAATCATACTTTGAATAAAGTTTTTCTCTCTTCGAAAACCGGCCAGCTAAAGTAATTGAAATCTGTGCACAATTAATTACATAATACTTTTTATGCTTCAGGAAGCAGTTAGGGTCGGAAAAAGTATTTTGTATACGTGTTCTTGATATGAAATATTTAACCGGGGTTGAACTGTCTCGGACTGGACGGGACAGGTTCACACATAAATAAATAAAAACATATCCCGTTAAAAGAATAAAAAAATATGGAAAAGAAACGTTTCTAGGTACATTTGAGTAGAGATTCATGACAAGCTTTAATTTTGTTGAAATGCAAAAAAATGGTTTTAAGCAAACTTACAGCTCGACACATGGAGTCTAGTTTGAAGAAGCTGGGGGTGTGCTGCAGGAAACCTTCGTAGCCATTGGTAACAGGCTGATCTTCCTCTAGGTTGACCCCCTTCTGTTGACTTTTTATCCAACCCCCCAATTTAGTCATCCTTATGTCTTCACTGAAGCTGCTGCACTCCGTCAGAGACTGAGTTTCAAAGTCGTCTCCATCCGCCACGGGGCAGCAGTACATGGAGAATCTGTGGGCCGTCAGTTGATTCAGCCGTAATGCTGAGAACACGTGAAGTGGTTCAAAGTGACTTATGCCCTTTTCGTCTATCAACGTATATGCAACTTGTCCAGTGAGAACCGCTCTGCTGGATTCGCGTGGAACCACGGCTTGCAATCCCCTTTTCATTATCAAAACAGTTCCCGGGTGTTTTTTTCTTTGGAAAAGAAAATCCTCCATGGCCAAGCTATTTTCATTATTAAACAACAGCAAAGGAATATCGGCTGATGTCTGCAGCGGTGGTTCTTCAGGAACAATCATCAAAACTGCGCTTTCCCTTACCAACTCTCTTAGTTTTGGGTCGGATCTAGCTAGTTCAGGATGGACTTCTAGTTTCTTTAAAGCTGATTGTAAGTTCGGTTGTCTTTCAGCCAAATCCCGAATAACAGTCAACCTCCGGAGAATATTTAAGGTGGTTTCATCTGATGCCAATTTAAGCATGCTCGGTGGATCTAACAACAGTATTGACAAGCTGTTGACTACTGAGTCCATTCCCAAAGTTTTAGCCAACCCAATCGATTGCAATAACAGTTTTTCTAAAGTCTTTTCATTGCCTTCATTGATGAGATCGCTTAGTTTATTATCACTGGTTTGTCTAACTGCAGAAACAATGGCTTTTTGCAATGTTTCTGTTGCTTGTTGACCGGTTGCCAAGGATGCTGTATTTCCAGAAATGTTATGTAAAACTCTTTTTATGAGCTCCGAATTAGATCTCGAAATGTTTTTGAATGCTGGACCTAGGCAACTTTTTTCGTCTCGTAATACAAAACTCAGTTTATCTACCACTAAATCCTCATCAATTGTGTCACTGGATATCGTGTTATCAATAGCTAACTTTAAAATGTCGACTTTGTTGCGTGACGTATGACTCTGAATTTCTTCATATAATTCGTTTCTTGCAGATTCTACATGCAGTATTTCAAAGGCTTTAGAAATGAAAGACTCGCTCAACTGGTTTTTCAAAACCGTATTCAATGAATTCAACACTATTTTAAACTTGTCCGTATCTCTACAAGTACTAGATTCTTCGTTTCTACGTTCAAAAACTGCTGTTGCAGCCAAAACGGCTGCCGCAATTGAATTTTTGACGTTTTCATACTCGTCTTTAGTGTCAGATTCATTACCATGAGATGTAAACCCGTTTGATCGAGCAGGACTATCGTTGGTATTATTCACTAACTTATTATTAACTCGAAAACTCATATCAACTATTGACAAAAGAATATCATTCAATTTGTCCTTTGATTCATCAGCAAAATCGCAAGAGTTCAAGTAGTCTTCAATAAGTTTTGCCCTTCTAGTTTGTTCTAATACAATATCTATTGCTGGTAATTCTCCTGGAACTTGTCGTCCAATTGACATTCCAGCTTCAGAAAGTTGTCTTAACATCTTAGAATCAATGCTTAATTCTCCACGAGATGAGGCGTCAGCGCCGTGAACTTTCAGCAACTTCAATTCTTCAGGAGTAACAACAAAGCTTTGAACAGAAAACTCTAATCCTTCTTCTCCCTCAGTTAAATCTGGTGCCACAAATTTAAGCCCTTCTTCTGTATGCACAATCTGGCCAGGAACAAATGTGACACCCCGATCTCCAGATTCGATTACTCTACCTGGCACGAATCGAGGACCCTCTTCTGTATCTACTACTTGGCCAGGAACAAATCGTGATCCTTCATCATCCGTATGTATTACCTGTCCAGGAATAAAAGTTGGGCCAGCTTTTGTTTCTACAATTTGACCCGGAATAAAGCGTGGACCATCTTCTGTTTCAATCGTTTGTCCAGGAACAAATTTATTTCCACTTTTTGTTTCAACAACTTGTCCAGGTACAAATTTAGGACCATCCAATGTTTCTATAACTTGTCCAGGTACAAACTTTTCACCTTGTTCTGTAAATACAACTTGACCTGGTACAAAATTTCCTTCGATCATCATTCCTGGAATAAATCTTGATCCTTCTTCTTCTTCTTCTCTCATAAGTCTTCCAGATACAATTTTTCCATCTACTTTAGGGCATGTAACACCAGGAAAAAATTCAATTCCATTTTCATTTTGAACCATATGCCCAAAAACACATTTCGAATCTGAGCATCCATTTATTGAAAAACTTTCCAGCATTAAACCTGTTGGTGAAGGATCTAAGAATGCAATATCCTTTATGGACCTTGCGATTGCAAAATCTATTTCACCATTTGGTCCCACTATTGTTTTTCCTGGCATAAATTTTTCACCATAAGGTGTTTGAACGATTTGTCCTTCGATAAACTTAGGACCGTCCAAAGTTTCTATTGTTGTACCCGGAACAAAATTTATATTTTCGCCATTTTCAACAGTAATGCCTGGAACAAAAACAGGACTTCCGTCCTTAAGGATGACAGTTTGACCAGCAACAAACTTTGGACCCTGTTCTGTTTCTAGAGTAGTACCAGGAATAAATTTGACATCATCTTTTAATTTTACATTTTGGCCAGGAACGAATTTCCACTCAGTATCCATTCGAATATTTTGTCCCGGTACAAACATTTCACTGTCATCAACTCTTATCGTTTGTCCAGGTATAAATTGAGGCCCTTCAGCTGTTAAAATTGTTTGACCAGGAACGAAAATCTTTTTGCTATCCACGTGAGAAACCTTTCCAGGAACAAACTTGGGCCCATCTTCTGTGAATACCGTTTGTCCTTCAACAAATTTAAGAGTGCCATCCTCTAAGTGCACCGTTTGTCCGTGCATAAACTTTTCACCTTCTGAAGTTTGGAGAGATTGTCCAGCGACAAAAAATGGTTCGTTAGTTTTTTGATTCATAAATGTGTGACCTGGAACTAAAGAAGGTCCGTCAGCTGTTTGCACTGTAAATCCTGGTAAGAACATTGGTCCCTCAGAGGTCGGTACAGTTTGCCCAGGAACGAATTTTTCTCCTTCTTTAGTATCTACAATTTGGCCGGGTACAAATTTCTTAGCAGCATTAATATCTAGTGTTAGTCCTGGTACTTTATTAACTTTAGAGCGTTTACCGTTCGTTATATTTTTTACAACTAGAGGGATTTCATCTAAAACGGGGAGCTCACCATCTTCTTGGTTCATTTTCATAAGTCTTTCATTGACATGAGCAGTATTCATTAACTTCTCACTCGGAATGTTTTTAATAATTGAGAATAATTCTAAATCCGGAGATTCCGTTACAGGCGAAAATGGCTCAATTGCAGGAATATTTTCGAAACCCGTTGTGAAATTTAGTATTTCTGTAGGCACACTAGTGATCTCTGCCGATAGCTGCAAAGGGTTTGCTTTTATTGGCTGAGGAAGGCTGGTAATTTTAGGAATACCCATACACGCAGCAGCCTCTTTTTCAAAAGTATCCCAATCCCAAGATTCTATCAAGGGTCTCATGAGATTTCTCCAGTCACCGTTTGAAACGTAAAGAGATTTCATTTTTAACGGTTTTTCTTCAGATATAGTTGATTCTTCTTTTATGAATTCTGCAGTTGTTTTGTGATTTTCAATGGGAGACCTTTCTTTGCTTCGAGATTTTTCTTTGGGTTTTGGAGATTCTGGTCTAACTTCTTCTTTTAAACGCTTAACTTGTCTTTCTTCTTTTATTCTTTCTTCTTCTATTTCTTGAATTTCAATTAATTTATCCTTTTCCTCAAAAATTTTCTTCATTCCTGCTAAGCCAGATGTTCTCTTACGTTTCTTTCGTTTTTCTGCATCCTCTAATTCTATATCTCTGATAGTGTTTTCATTTGGTCCTTCACCTTCATAAAGATCACATTTTTCCGTAAAGTCTGATATGTCCATTGACACATTTCTACCCTGTTTCATTTTTATCAATATTGAATCTAAATCCTTAGCCAACATAACATTTCTTATATCGCCGTCCCTCACGGCGGCTTCCAGCCCAGCAGGAAACACCAAGCTGCATCTTCTCTCTTGAACGACGTATACATATCGCTTATCATCTGTGACACCTTTTCCTTCTATTACGTTCATTAAAGTCTTTTGAGCATGATTTGAACCATCTAATACTGGAAACACATATCTATAATCAGCCATCAGCTGATGCTTCCTGTTCCCGTAATTTATTTCCGGGGTGTAGTGATGCGGCCCTAACTCGCCAGAGACATTGGTGATCTTGCACTTGGCCTTGTTCGCAGAACTGTTGGCGAGGAGTACCGGGATGTAGTGATGAGAAGGTAGCCCGTAGGACTTCCCAGTGATGCGACAAAACCTTCGAGCGTCTCCGGGAGATATCGGCGGCAGGAGAGGGAAATAATTGGGCTTCGGCAACCCTCGGCTGCATCCTGTAATGCGGCAAAAAGACATCACAACGCGCACTCAGCTACTACACTTATTATGAAACTAATCACTTGTCATTGGTAAAACAATATAACGCGATGCAAAAACTTTTCAGAACATGTTAAATTAGAAAATTGTTTTATAACTTTGGTACGCATCTTATGGAACTTATCTTGCCATGTACACTACACTACACTAGACACATATTAGAATATTAAAGGAAATAGAAGGATTCTGGTCACTATTCTTATTGCACTGGGAAAAGCCGGGTATGATGCTAATCGAGCGCGTGGACGGAATAGAAGAGACGAAAAGCCGAGCAGCACTAGAGGGGGAGGCGGGAGGACTGACGCATGACACTAACGTCGCGACGTGTAATGATGAACTGAGTACGAGAAGGGACTTGTTGCCGGTGAGAGCGTTGCCCCATCTCGATGCCCTACAGGATGCTTCTGATATTTTACTTAAAAAATATGTGACGACCACTATCTCCCGGCCATTACTACAGTGTCCTTGTTTTAAGACTTCTTCAATTTTTAAAGAAAGCATACCATTGGCCTTTTCTGACCATCTTACGCTTGTCAATATTGCTTTCGTGAACCCATTTACTTAGGTAGGGATCAAGAAAGAGGTCTTCAATTTCCATTGTGTAAATCTCTAAGGTCTCCTTCGAAGCAACGGATGTAATGGGTCTTCGTCTGAGGGACACTTTTGGAGGGAGTCTCTCTTATCGACCAACGTTCGACATCCTAAAAATGTCCCAGCTCTACATTTAGGTAGAAATTAAGTGATTTGGAGAATATTTCGTACCATAGCCGAAAAGAGGACGGTGTAACACAAATGTTATAAAAAGCGAAGGAGGGAATGGTATAATAATCTGCAGTGAATTGACTCACTTTGGTATATCTAAGAACTCGAAGTCACAGGAGGTCTCCTATAAATCGAGAGAATGTTTGGGATCAACATCTCAATAGAAATTATTTAAAAAAAATCGGTCGTCAAACCTAAAATGAAGAAAGCAGAAAATGAAGATATTATTACTCTGCAATAGCGTTCCGGAAAAGCGGCAAAAATTTTTGCGATAAAGGCATTGTAATTTATTTTATCAATAAGGGCTCAGTCAAATATAAATCTTATAAAATATATTTCGCCCTAAGTAATGCTGGTGATGTGGGAGACCAATCAGTTCCATTTTGCAACAACGTAAGAAATGAATCCCCCTGTATCGCCAAGGTGAACTCTGCACTGACAGCGTCTGTTACGTGTTCTTACGGAAAAGATATTTTAGGACGCCTTGTGGCGGAGCTAGTGTCGGGGCGCACACGACTGCAGGATGCATCAGGATACTACTTCTTGCCTTCTATCATCCCTCTGACAGGTTCTCCAGTATTTTAGAAATATCACGATTCAAATCGGGTAGGTACTTCTTTAAGAATAGGTATTTGAAAAAAGAAATCACTTGCCTCTAATCAGATGGTTTAGTACAAGAGCAAAATACTCTGAAATGGATCTTGGACCTCAACATTCCAGGCGTAACTATTCAGATAGACAGATCTATGAACTAAAACTACAAAAGAAATAAACGATTCTACCGAAAAATATGCAGACAGAAGTTGGAAGATTACAGAGTTTATATATTGATTCAGCGAATTTGAGAGAACCATCATCTGGGTTATTTGTGAACCCTAACCCATTTCGATAAGAGATCTCTGTTGGGAAACGCTGCATAAGTGCTGGGTGTTGCGGTGAGTGGTGATGGCCGAGGAAGATGTTTTTATCTGCGAGTGTCTCTTGTTAAAGAGCGAAATGGAATTGTCCAAAAATAGAAACCATTCGAGTGGCTGCACCTGTGTGAGATGCTGACTGTACCTACCTACGCACCCCGAATACAGACCATTTCGTACCGTCCGTTACACATCTGCTCTCTGTTACGTCTCGCGCCGCGTAAATATTGAAGTGCCAGTGGATGGTCGTAAACAAAAATAAAAGCGTATTGTCTAAAGTCATGTGATCTATGTCAGAGCCACACCAGTCCTTCTAAGAGTTGTTCCCATCATTTCGGAAAATAATATCGATTGATTTCATTTTTCATGTTTAATTTATTGTCACCTGCTACTTCATAACTTCCACACACGTGAAGGTTTGCGTCTCAACCAATGAGACTGTCGGACGTAGGTTCGTTTTCTGAGACTGTGGTAAAATACTTCAGCATACCATAAGGAATCGGGGATTTGTAAGTTTGGCAATACAAAATAAATATAAGTCTATAATAGACATTATAAAATGATCAAAGCCATGTTTCGAACCAACAGTAGAAGGTGGTGAACACATTGTTTGCATGCAATAAGTTCTTATCTGAATGTGAAATAGAGACAGAGTGGAAAAACACTACGTATGTTCCGCAGTGCAGTACGGCTGTCAGACTTGGACTCTGATAATGAACAGGCTCACGGCTTTTAAGATGTGAGTAACTCGCAGAATGCCTAAGATCCCATGAACCGACTAGTTACAAATTCAGAAATAATTGGTCGAAACGAGACGGTGCGAAAACTCCTGCCGTGGGAATTGGGAAAATTCCATATCTGGGAAGCATCAAGTATTGGATAATCCACCTGATACTGAAGGAAACGAGCGAGAGTGGAAGAAGGTCTAGAAGAAGACAGTTGATGTCCTGGATGCGGAATATAAGAGACTTTACGGGCTTGGGTTTGGCCAACGTTCGGGCTACCTGACATGACACCAAAGAAGAATAAGTTCCTACTTGGTTTTAAGAATTTATTCCCGAAAACCTTTGAATTCGAGACAATCAATGGCGTGGTTTGAGTTGAGATAACTGGAGAGTCCGCACCGCCACGTTCCTACTTGGTTTTAAGAATTTCTTCCCGAAAACCTTTGAATTCGAGACAATCAATGGCGTGGTTTGAGTTGAGATAACTGGAGAGTCCGCACCGCCACGTTCCTACTTGGTTTTAAGAATTTCTTCCGGAAAACCTTTGAATTCGAGACAATCAATGGCGTGGTTTGAGTTGAGATAACTGGAGAGTCCGCACCGCCACATTGTATTGTGCGCGCGAAGCATCCTGCCGGTGACTCAGTAGTGTGACGTGCAAGAGCGCTAATACTGGAATACATTTATCAGGTGAATAATCCCGAGCGGATTCTCTTACAATACCGATGCATGCAGACATTCCGGCGTGCGCATACGCTGAAAGCTTTGGCGGTAACAGCACGTGCGGACAATATGGCAGATGTGGTCATACACTTCTTGGTGCCGTGATCCGGCGGGACCACGGTAATCTTCACTCGGTTTCACAGCTGTTTAGATACCGACTTCTCCATCCTCAACCAGGACTTTTTAAGAGCACTTTGTAGTCGAATCAAAAGATAAAAATCAAAAGGGAAGGTTTAAGAAACTGTCGCAGAAAAAATATCTGATCTAGGAAATCCTCTTATGAGATTAATAATCCTAGAAATCAATTTTGGTCACATATGAATGAAATAAGAATTTTTAAGCACTTGTGTAATATGGGCAAAAATATGAGGACTACCGAGAAATGGAAATTTTCTAAATCATCTTGGGAACCTCCGATCTAGTGGGACCTCATTAAAAAAAGAAAGTACTTCTGAAGCGTAAAATCTCTGAAAAATAGGTGCACTGTGTTGTAATGTTGTAATAGGGCAGGGCTCAGATTATCAAAAGTAAATTAAATTGAAAGAGAAACTTCACATGCAATATGGATGACTCATGTGTTCTATTCTTTTTTCAGTTATGGCATTCTATCCCAACGGAAGGATTTGTGCCTTTTCTTAAAATTATTTAGGATGTGTGATTTAAACTATGTAACATGTGACACGTCTCGGTGGAGGTCAACTAGTTTAAGGCTATAACATTCTATTGTTTTACTTTTATTGTATATATATATAGTTGTCCGTTAAAGTGTTTTGTCAAAATAAATAAGTATACACAAATTTTGAGTAATTCCCTGTGAAAGAATGTATTTGTGTTCACTTTGAGTGAGCACGGATTAATTTTTATACAAAAACGCAATAATATTTCTCTTAAAAATGTTATTTAAACGGGGAAATCTCAGAGAATAATTGTGTATGACGTGGTCCAGGTGACAGAGTGATTGCAGTTGGCTCATGGAGATGGTGGCGGATGATTTATGTGAAGTTCGACGTCTGGTGGTCGTAAATCAGCACAACAATGAGAGGGCGCGTGGGAGAAACTTCTCTCTGCTCATCCACATGGACAGACGCCCACGCTCCACAATACTCCCGATGGAAATAGACGCTCTCTTTGATTCATCTTCATCTGCCATCTTCTTGACACTGGCAAGGAAGAGTCTTGTCATCGAACACAGAAGAAATAATAATGATGGCGAAATTTCATTCCTATTTATTTCATTATTCTATAGTTTGTTTGGAAAATAAACAGTGAATGCGGTTACGATCATAAATGCTGGTTCACACAGCCACCCAGGTTACTGGGGCCAAAAGCAAGTGCAATAAAATGGCCGCCAACGGTATCGGTAGGTCGGTGCTTCCATGGTAACAACGTAATAATATGTCGAGTATTTATTTTATTTGGTCTACATTTTGTACTATTTCATATTTTTGTTAGTTTGGATGTTTTTATTATTTTGTTTGATTGTACGCTCAACACAATGTATTCGTGTTCACTTTAAGTGAGCCCAGGTTAATAATTTATAAGTTATCGTTAAAAATTTGAATCTCAGAATACGATAACAATCAAACCTTTTGAATCCTCTTCTTAGCCATGTTTAGGACAAATTTAACCGATTTAGGTAATTGAATTTTGTTCCGTTTTAACACAGCTAAATCCCATAAGTAAAATCCCTAAATATATCCTATCCCTTAATACCTTATGAATCATGAAAAATTTGAGAAACATTCACACAAATAAAGGGAGTTACTCAAAAAGCTTGCATGATAACACAGCACATAGTTAAACTATTTAATTAAAGTTCATCCTACGATAAAACGTAAAAGTTAGTTTCGTATATAAAGGAAATGCGAAAACATTAAGTAAAAGTGACAAAATGGGTACCCATTTAGATGAATAGCACTCCTAAGTTTCAAATATATGTAGTTCAAAACTTAACATTTTTCGTGAATAAACCTGCTGGTTTATTTTTTTTACAACTACCTGCACTGCATAAACTTATGGCGGACAAGGATCGAAGTGTCGCTCGAAGGATCGCTCTGTAGACAGATAGTGACGAATTTATTTTATTTCAGCTGTAGGTTCGCTACCCAGCTCTATCGGCCTCGTTTGCTACCCGAACGCTGTGAAATAAACATGAAAATAATCCACCAGTAGCCATTTAATTACACATGACTTAGGCCTTGATCGACCAAGAAAGGAATAGAGAGAAGAGACGGATCGGTTGAAGCGGTCCGTAAACAAAGAGTCTCAGTGTGAACATACCTTTATAATGTCATTATTTATTTATTTATTTATTTATTTATTTATTTATTTATCCACAATATACGGCAAATGCCTTTGAGAAAAAAAATATATATATACAATACAACAGCAACAAAACAAAAGTATAGAAATAATGTGCATAGTGCACCTACATAAATTTGATATAAAAACAAGTATATGAAAAAAAAGTGCATGCATTGAGTAGGTACATATACTTAATAAGATCGGAAAAAGGTAAAATAACAATAATAAATATTTCCAATAAAGTTAGTCAAACAAAGGAGTCAGAAAAAAAAACAATGATCATGTTTAGAATTAGGGATCTATAAAACATAATAAAATGGTAAAAAAAAAATATAAAACAAGCATTAATAATAATAATAATGATAAAATTAATAAAAGCAAAGTGTAACCGACAACAAACGGTCTAATCTCAATAAAATAAGTCAATAAAATTATAAAATTTAAAAAAAATATAGTGAAAAAAGTTAACAAAGACTAAAAATAGAAGTAAAAAAATAATAAAAAAAATAGCCAATATTAATAAAATAAATTAGTGAATAATATGAATAAAATTAGCAAAAGGATAGCTATCACAAGTCAGGAGACAGAGCTTTTTTAATACCAGATTTATAAGAGGAGTAGCTGGCACTGTATATGTCGATTACATGAGCATATTGGTTTCCCAGGCGTTGCAGTCTATTTAGCGCTGAGTTATAATTATACCTTGTTGTAGATTCCCCTACGTAAAAAGGGTATGACTGCCTTGTTGTTCTCACTGGTACATGGAAATTTATTTTGGACAAAATTTCGGGGCAGTCTATTTGCCCATGTATAATTTTATATAACGTCATTAAATCTGACAGCACTCTTCTATCGCCAATTTTTTGAAGCCTGAGGCTTTCGTACAGGTAGTCGTAATCAATGTCTTCATACGCTATTCCGAGTCTGTAGTTTATATGCCTAAGAAATTTTCGCTCAACCTTGTCAATCTTATTCCTATGAACCTCGAAATCCGGGCACCAAACCGAGGACCCATACTCCAAAACACTACGTATTAGGGACATATATAATGTCCTAAGAGTACTTATATTCGAAAACGGCCTACAGATCCTCAGAATGAAACCGAGAAATCTCAATGCTCTTCCGGAGATATTATCAATGTGTGGAATGAAGCTTAATTTACGATCGAAAGTTACTCCAAGATCACGAACCTCATCGACCGATTTCAATGCTGTACTATTCAACTCGTATTCATAAATTATGGGTTGCTTAATTCGGTAAAATCTCATTACTTGGCATTTATTTGTGTTAAGTTGAAGGTTATTTTCCAGGCACCAATCGTAAAAGGCTTTCAAATTCTTCTGCAATACTCTGCAGTCGCCTAGATTATTGATAGCTTTGTAAATTTTCAAATCATCAGCATAAATCAATATATTTACATCTTTGAAAACACCAACAACATCGTTCAGAAACAAAATAAACATTACCGGACCCAGGTGCGAACCCTGGGGCACCCCACTTCGAGCCTCGAATGCACAAGATAATTTGTTAGCGATCTTTACCATCAGACTACGACCCACCAGATAATCTTCGAACCAAGCAAAAAGCGATCCCGAGATTCCAATAGCAATCAATTTGTTTAGAAGAATATTAATGTCTACTCTATCGAACGCTTTAGAATAATCGGTGTAGATGGAGTCGACTTGGCTCCTACAAGCCATAGAAGAAGAAATAAAATTTTCGTAACACATTAAGTTTGTCATAGTGGATCTCAAAGGCATAAATCCGTGCTGATGTTCAGTTATAATGCCGTTGAGGCTATGCGACACTTTGCTAAGTAACATTTTTTCGAGAATTTTTGGTATCGTGGATTGAATGCATATTGGTCTATAATTTGTGACATCCTGCCTATCTCCAGATTTGTGAATGGGAATAAGGTAACTTTTCTTCCAATATTCAGGATAGATGCCCTGTGAAATGGATTTATTGAAGATCAGATACAAGGGGTACGACAGACCACGCATGCACTCTTTCAGGAATAAGGGTGGTATGTTGTCGGGTCCAGCGCTTGTCTTGGGTTCAATACCACGAATGCAGTCAATTATATCTTTTATCTCAATATGCACCGAAAATATTTTCATACTTATGGGTGATTCACGATATGCAGCAGGTCCCATGTTTAGTGTCTTATATACACTACTAAAAAA
Source organism: Mystacides longicornis (assembly GCA_963576905.1). Lineage (NCBI taxonomy): Eukaryota > Metazoa > Arthropoda > Insecta > Trichoptera > Leptoceridae > Mystacides > Mystacides longicornis. Next base: position 34,641,519 of record OY756426.1, on the reverse strand, counting down.
ATCAGCAAAAAGGTTGGCTATATCTTCAGGCGTTTCTCCGAGCTTTTTTTCATATTGCATACTACTTGGCATACCTGAATCATCCGAACTGAGAGATTTTGAGTACCTAAAAATATGCTTACTGTTTATATTTACTGAATTTTCAATATTAACCAAATAATTTCGGTAGCAGTGATCTGTCAATCTCCTGCAATCTTTACGCAACTCCTGAAATCTGCTGTAATCATTTAGACTACCCGAAATTTTATACACCTTATGCGCTGCCTTTTTATCATGAATCTTTGTAATTAGTTCAGAATTGAACCATCTGGGGTACTTAGAAGGAGTGTAAGTGGTGCCCGGGACGAATGTTTCTATAAGTCCATGGAGAATCTCATAGAACTTAGCCAAGCCCTCGGCCAAAGGAAGAGATTCCAGGAATGACCAGTCTGTTGTGAAAAGTACGTCATTAATTTTTGCAAAATCGGTTTTGTGATAATTTAAGATTCTTTCTTCTGCCTCTATGGATGGTATACTGTGAATTTTAATAACGATGTCAAGAGGAGGATGATATCCGTCCACAGGGACCACCGATTCGGGAGATGCCCCAACAACAACACTCACATCATCTGCGAAAACAAGATCCAGATTACGACCAATGACATTAGTCACATAATTAACCTGATAGAGATTATGAAAGTTCTGGCCATCAACCACAGCCCTTTCCACATCAGTGTACTCCAAGCGATCGCCTCTTAGAGGATAGTCAGGGTGTTCTCGTTGCCATTTCAGGTTTGGCAGGTTAAAGTCACCCGCGATCACAAAGGTTGCATCTGGATGTGAATTCCTTATATGCTCGATCTCGCTATAATGACGCTCATAAACGACAGCCGGCGATAAGGGAGGAATATATATACATCCAAAAACCATTTTCTTTTTGGTAGAATTAATAGCTACAAATATCTGCTCCACGTCGTTACTTTTCAACATTATCTGTTTGGATTTGAACTCCTTCCCTACCGCGATTAGAACCCCGCCACCCCTGCTCTTTGTGCTGGTCTCCCCAGATCTGTCCTTACGATAGACGTTAAATCTAGTGATACCCAATTCCGATGTATGTATTCCGGAATGGAGCCAAGTCTCTGTCATCAATAGTACATCACAAGTCAGCGCATTCGCTGATAAGGAGAATTCCTGAAGCTTTGTACCGATACCTCTAACATTCTGGTACAGGCAGCCAATAGTGCTGGTCAGTTTTTTGAGTCGTTTCGAGATCTATGCTTATGAATTATTGGCCTTCCTGAAACATATCTAATAGATAGGTCAGTCTCTCCCCTTTCTTTTCTTTCCAAAAGAATGCTCCGTACTTTATTATATTCAGTCCTTTGACTCTTTGTTAAGTCGGTGTATACTCTAACCTTCTTGTCAGTTATCTCGCGTCTCTTTCTAATAATATTCAATACCTGCTCTCGCGAATGAAGAATCACCTTTATAGGACGATGGTCTTTCTCATTTCTCCTGCCCAACCTGATACATTTGAAACATGATTCATCCCTGATGTCTGGGTCCAGTTTGCTCAGCATTTCCGACACTATAACTGTGTCGAATTTATCTGATTCCCTTCTATCATCAATGTGGCTTTCCTGCACGTTATAAAGTATCAAGTTATTCTGCCTTCTGATTCTGTCCTCCACCTCTTCCAGCATATTTGATGAGCTATCTCTGTCATCAGCTGATTCCAAATCTGAGAGTCGTTTCCTCAATACAACATTCTCATTTTCCAATTCATTCACCCTCTTTGTTAAAGTGTCGAATCGAGACTCTATAAGGGTCATTAAATTCTGCGATAGCAAAGCCATTTCCTGCCTAATAACGTCAAATTTTTCATCGAGTTTTACATAAATGGCGGATTTAAGCTCCTCCATCATTGAGGAATCGGGACCCTGCTTTTTGCGATTTTCAGTAGATGGCGACTTATTTACTGCGGCCTGAAGCCTGGGAGAGTGCACTCTAGTGCTGCTACCCGCTCTCGTCTGGTACTTACTCATCTCCGTTAACTATAAGTGCTATTGTGTAAACAACAGTAATTTCTAAAAAGTAATTCCAACTGTATCGACAGTAAATATTAAAAAGATAAAATATATAAAAAAAAAAAGTTACACAAAATAAGAATATGAAATAATGCGGGATGACAAACAAATAAGTCATACAATGGTCATAGAATAAAATGAATGGTTAGTAAAATTATTAATAGAATGAACAGTTGTCAAATGAATAAAAGTGTACAAAAAGGTAGGTGCAATCAATAAAAAAAAATAATAATAATAATAAACATATAAATAGACACTTCAAACAAGAAGAGGAAAAAAAACTTGATGTGGAGGTCAGTCATCAAATAAAAGTAGACAGCCCATCAATTATGGTTTTGAATCAAGAGCAGCGAGCAAGCATCAACACTTGTACAGATATCAGAAAAGCTGGTGTGGTTCAGTTGATATTGTGATGCATGTTGAATGGACGGTGCATTGTTAGAAAGTAGTTATGGATAAGGTTACTGAACATGAATGCTCCTTGTGTTATGCAGATTGAAATCTGGTGTTAGTGCTATTCTTGGATGTGATAATGTTGCATACATTCAGGAGCACGCAAATCATTCATGAATTGGTACAGTGTTAGTTTCCAAAATCACCGGTAGATGTCACATGCAGTTATATTTCCAAAGTAATATTTGTCTATGGACTGGGCTTCATACATAGATGTTCAGCATAATCCTCTGTATGTATATGTGTGAATATCAGTATGCTTGGTTCAATGTTATTGTTGCTGGATATAATCACTGACAGTAAATTATTTTTTTGCCAGGTTGTATTTGTAATAATTTATGATTACTCACATAGGTACGGTGCCAAGAGTTTCCACACAGTATCAGATCTTGTTTCCTCACTTATTCAACAATTTTCAACTCAATACACTCAGTCATTCACTCAAATTTTTATTTTTTAATCAGGAGCAAAATTTTTTCGTTCACTACTTTTGACGTTTGTTTGACATATATATATTGTTTACTCGATGCTCCGAGTCCACACTGCGAAGCAACTAAGAAATATTTTCACAGACCAATCAAGTGTATAAATAAACGTGGAATGATCGCTGAAAATCTCGATATGTTGTCGGGAAATTTTCATAGATGGCTCTTTAAGTATCGCACAAGGAAACTTGTATTCATTAAACGAATTTATGCATGTTTTTTTTTAAGGATTTTTTAAGACAATAGGTACCTACTTATAATAAAAATAAATTGATATAGGCTATTTTGGATTATTGTACGCGGCCACAAAAGATACATATCACGTAAAAATAAAAATGACTAATTCATTTAATTTAATTTAACTAGTCAATTGCTAGCTGTAAGGTATGTAATTTGATTTTCGCTTGGATCTCGCAGTAAACTACATTACGGGACATCGTTATTTCGTTTGAAATCTTCTATATTATAAAAATGGAGACCTATTTTGCGTGGTCATCGTATCACGCCTAAACGGCTGAACCGATTTCGCTAATTCTTTTTTTTTTCGTGTTTGCTTTTGTCAGGAGATGGTTCTTATGATCGAAAAAATTAAGAAAGTAGCGTGGAAAATTTGAAAATTAAAGAAAACTCTACGCAGGCAACCTTATTTGTACTTTTTACCATATATTTTTTTTTCCAATTTTGAAATTTTGACAGGAACTATCAGTTGTTAGATATCAGGTGCGATTGACAGAATGCGGATGGAATATACATGGTTTATAACAGACGCATCGGTCGGAATTACATTGGTCAAATGATAATTAATTCATCACCATACAAATAGTTAGGAACACAGGACAACGTCTGTCGAGAAAACTAGTATTATGATAAAATTGAAGTATTACAAAAACCAAAACATGAATTTTCGCACTTTTATAATTTTTTATCAATACCTCTACACTTAGCTTTTCATACTTTAAGAACAGAGCACCAAACCACAAAGGATCTTGAGATCGTAGGCAAAAAAAACCCCAGGAAAAAAAATCAACAGGATTAAATTGCGCGCATGAGATGACATAAAATCAGGAGTAAATGGATTCAGCAGACTCACCTCCATGTTGCGCTGCTCTGGCTCGTCGCCCAGCCGCCTCAGCAGCTCTGGCACCACCACACGACTCAAATACTCCCCGAACTCTGTAAACATAACACCCCGTTAGTCTTCTAATATTCAAACTTTGTTTTTGTGCAAAAAACAGAAAGCGATTTGAAAGCAAATTGAGATTTTAGAAGTTTCCCAATAGATTATTTTGAATCTTGGAAGCAAATGACACTAGAATGAAAGAGTCTAGAAGCAATTTTGAAAAGCAAGTGTAAATGTCTTGTTGGAATAAGTTGTTCAACAATGGGCACACAGTATAAAAAGTGTAAAAGTTTTTTTAAAGTAAAAAAAGTGTAAAAGGTTGTTCAACAATGGGCACGCAACATAGAGGTTTTTATTATGTTTTGTTGGATAAGGTTATTCAACAGTGGTCACACAACATAGTTAAACAATAGACACACAGTATAAAGAGTGTAAGAGTTTTTTAGATTACTTCAACGATGGGAACACAACAAAGAGGTGTAAGTTTTTGATGGATTAGGTTATTCAACAATGGGCACACAACATAAAGATTTAAGAATTTTTATGATTAGGTTGTTCAACAATGGACACTCAGTATAAAAGGTGTTTTTTAGATTATTCAACAACGGGCACACAACCTAGAGGTGTAAGTGTTTTGTTGGATAAGGTTGTTCAACAATGAGCACACAACATATAGGTGTATATTATGTTTTATTAGATAAGGTTATTCAACAGTGGTCACACAACATAGAAGTGTAAGGGTTTTGTTGGATAAGATTATTCAACAATGGACACACAACATAGAGGTGTAAGTGACATGATGGAATAAGTTGTTCAACAATGGGCACACAACATAGAGGTGTAAGTGTCTCGATGGAATAAGTTGTTCAACAATGGGCGCACAACATAGAGGTGTAAGTGTTTTGTTGGATAAGATTATTCAACAATGGGCACACAACAGAGAGGTGTAAGTGTCTTGATGGAATAAGTTGTTCAACAATGGGCACACAACATAGAGGTGTAAGTGTCTCGATGGAATAAGTTGTTCAACAATGGGCGCACAACATAGAGGTGTAAGTGTTTTGTTGGATAAGATTATTCAACAATGGGCACACAACATAGAGGTGTAAGTGTCTCGATGGAATAAGTTGTTCAACAATGGGCGCACAACATAGAGGTGTAAGTGTTTTGTTGGATAAGATTATTCAACAATGGGCACACAACATAGAGGTGTAAGTGTCTTGATGGAATAAGTTGTTCAACAATGGGCACACAACATAGAGGTGTAAGTGTTTCGATGGAATAAGTTGTTCAACAATGGGCGCACAACATAGAGGTGTAAGTGTTTTGTTGGATAAGATTATTCAACAATGGGCACACAACATAGAGGTGTAAGTGTCTTGATGGAATAAGTTGTTCAACAATGGGCGCACAACATAGAGGTGTGTTTTGTTGGAATAAGGTCGTTTTGCTTAATAAGTGATTTATTAGTTTAGGTTGTTTAAATTAATGTGGTTGGTAGCTTAGTCACCGGATACTATTTCTGGAGAAATTGAGCATAAAAATGATATACGAATTTGAAACTTTTTTGCGCTATTAACAGCGGTTTGTTGCAATTTGTCCAATAAAATTGCTTGTCAGAAGGATGTCAATGATGGCGGGTGATGAATTGGTGTATACCTCAAAATATGGGGTATACCTCAAAAGGTTTGTAAATGTGGGAAAAAAATCATTCTATCCAGAAATATATAAAATATTTATTCGATTCCCGTTGCTACCATAATATTTGTATTTACAGCACAAGCTTTGGTGTGATTAAACTCTTAAATGCATTTGAGTTTATTAGGTGCTTTGGCGTTTCATTAAAAAATACGCATATTATAAATAAGAGTACCCATGTCTTAAGTAGTACTCTGATACATATATGTCAATGTCAACAAATTATATTTTGGTAATGCCAGATATGAATTTATTCGTAACTCCGCTCGCCTTTAAGAAAATTTTTATTGATTTCGCAGAGTGCAGCATGTGCGAAAGAGAAAACACCAATAGCATCGACGGTTTTACCATCAAAAGTTGATACACTGATACCTCGAGATACGAGTGTCTTGGTATACGAGGTTTTGACATGTCAGAAAAAAAGTATTTTTTTTTTGCGATGCGAGAAAAATTTCAGATACACGTTCAGATTTTATAACAATATAATAAGACTTAAGCACGGAAGAAAGTTAGAAGTCACAAAATTTCCGTAACATTCTAAAAGAGAAAAAGAATAAATCTATTGTGTTTGAATATGATTTAACGAAAAAACACAAATAAAATTTTCCAAGAGTTTTTGAAGGGACAAACTCCCATGTCTATGCCAAGCCTTTTGTGTGACCTGTCAGCTGAAACTGCGAAAATTTTAAATGTTTTTTTGGAAATGAATGGAGTACGCCTATAGTCTATGGATGTTGTGGCGATATTATATTTGATTTAGAAACAAGAATTAAATATATTTTATGTAGGTATGTGACCCAAAGGTCCGTGAGGGATCGTGAGGTTTACCACCTCACGTCCCTCTCAACTGGTCAGAAAAGGCTCAATGAGCCTCGGACGCCTAGTGCAATGGAGAGCTCTTTAGCCTCCCTATTCTCCTGAGTGGGGATTAGGCCCACCGTATTGCGGGTTGGTTTGGGGGTGATTCGCGGCGGGCTTGATTTGTCCGGGCCGGCTTTTTGGTTTGATTGCTTCGATCGAACTAGGGGGTTGGTTTCGTGCGGGTCGGGTTTGCTGCGGATTGTTCTCCTCTGGGCTGGCTTGCGGTGTGCGGGGGGCCTTAAAGGGAGAATGTATGTAATGTATGTGATGTGACCCAAAATAACAATATACTTGAGTCTGGCTGGGAATACCATCCAAGGTGAAGATTAAGCGCGGGGTCAAGATTCATGATCTCACATTTTTTAAGTTACAATCTGTGGGGCTAGTACGAGTTTTATTGAATGCTAATTGCGCGCAAATAAGCGCTTATTAGCGTGCAAATAGTGTTTGAAAATCAAACGATCGAATCATTCGATCATTTTTGTATGGAAAATTTTCGATGATCGTTTCTAATCTTCTTTTAAAAAACTGGTGTGATTTTTGGGTTGGTATTTTTTTTTGTGAAATTAGTTTTGAGATACGATCAATGTTACGGAATGGATTCCACTCGTATGTCGAGGTATCACAGTTCTGTTGTCCAATTGAATATGAAGCAAAAGAGCGGGCAGTGTCAGAGCTGGCGGGCGGCCAGTTCAGTCCACATGTGTGGGGCGCTGCTGCTGCATGGAGACTGGAGAGGGATGCCCTCAATCAATCAATCGTGGACCTAATCGATGTTTCCGTCCTCAGAACGCCGTCGCGATAACTACACTAAATATAAGACACTAGTTGAGACAGTAAACGTCGTAAAGTATTCGTCCAGTAAACCACAACAACAAAAAACGATCCTTTGTATTGGAAAACAAAATTGTTATTTCTCTATTTTTCTCGCACATTTTTCATGTTTTCTCACAGTTTAAAAAAAACCCTGAGTTTATACGAATATGTATGTTGAAACAAAAATTGGATTAATATGTTCAACCGTTCTTGAATTTTAAGCGAGACACACGCACAAATAATCATTTTATATACAGGGTGTCTCAAAAGAAAGTAAAACTTTGCAAATCGATAAAATAAAAAATAAGATGTCTATGAAAAAAATGTTTATTAATTATAAAAGTATAGTAATTGGGAATTAATTTCTTAAAAAAATCATTTAAAAGTAAACCTTCGCGTTCACGGCATTCATTTAGTCGAACCCTAGTTTCCAATGACCGCTCGGCAGGTCGTAAAAAGTAAGGGCCAATAATTCCTCGCGCCGACATCGCTGCCCAAACAATCACTTTTGGTGAAAGAAGTGACCTCTAATGCTTGTGTTTCGGATTCGTTTCACCCCAGTAGCGACAGTTTTGCTTATTTACGTGCCCGTTAATGTGAAAATGAGCTTCATCAGAAAACAAGATGTTGTTAAACGTCGAGAAACGCTCAATTGCCTTGTTCACAAACCCCAGCCTATGACTGGCATCCTGGGGTTTTAATTCCAATTGAATTTTATACGGGTGCAGTTTTAGATCTTTATGCAAATGTAATGTTGATCTATCCACATTTAGAGCACTTGCGCGCTTCCAAATTGGCAGATTCGGATCCTCACAAACATACTGCTTTACACTGACCACATTTTCTGCTGTTCTTGATGACCTTGGCCGCCCAGATTTTAGTTTTGCCGGTGTTAAACCAGTCTCTTCAAATTTTTTGACCCATTTTCTGGTGAGAGGGATGCTTGGCGCATCATTTAAATGTCGAAATCCTCGAATACTGCAGAATCTTCTACGCGCTATAGTCGCCGAATCACTGTTTTTATAAAACTCTCGCACGCATAGCGCACGGTCCGCTCCCGAGAAACGGTCTATAGCGACTGAATTCCCAAGAATCAAGCTATAAACTGGAATACCCCCCGCGCCCCTGAGATTCGACGCGTTCATGCAGTCAGCTAAACAAATGTAAACTTTCTTTTGAGACACCTGTACAAGACTAGCTTTCCCGACAGACATTGTCCTGTGGTCCTAACCTGAGGCGACCTGTTCATATGTGCTTAATGTGCTCTGCGCCCCCAGAAAAAAAAAACTCATTAATTAGATTGAGTTAAACTAATGAAATTTATTTCCAAAACATCCATATTTCATTCGTATTCACAGCTCAGGCGGGAACGACGCGAGAATATATGCGCGCAGACATTCTACCTCGCCTATGAAGTGCCGATGCGCGTGTGCACACTGCACATATTATGAAAGTGCCCTATAATTTTGTTGACTTTGTATAAAAATTGGAGTAAGTGGGATGGGCTACTGTAAGAGCGGCAATTACCTTTGCGAGAATGAGAGAAAACTACCATAATGTGCAGTAAACAATATGTTTGTTGTTATGGCGTCGCAGGAAATCCGTTACATACTAAATTTAATATTATATTTTATAATGTTTCTTATCAATTTTCCAACTTTTTATTAGTTATAGGTACTATATACATATATATCTGGATCGGAGAAGAATCCAATAAATCAAACATCGAAATAATCTGTTTAGCCGATCTCGAGTTATAAGTGTTCGCACTAACCCGACTTTAATTTATATATAAGATTATTGAAAAGTTGTCTCACATGGACCGTTTCGTGTTACGATTGGTTGGTTGCAACATCTCTCAGACCGAATATTCACATTTTGTGTGCATCTAGGTACAGCAAGCGAGTTTTCAACAAAGATATTGGCTAGAGAAGGTTTTTGCTGACTATAGTGGGAAGTTCCGATGGTAATAAACATCCGTTAGTGGCACCAGAGATCTAATAATAATTATTCTTTATACATTTCAACATGGTTTAGCCGTTCCATTGCCTTCTTTTCCAGGAGGCAATAATGTGCCGAATATTTGCCATTTTTTCCAATCATAAAATTGTTTTATTTTATTTATTTACAAGCGTAAATACATAACACAATTATTACCTATGTATGTAGATTAATACTTTACGGTACATCTCTAGTATGAGTACCTAACACATAAAATTTCACATAACAAAGACATCACAGAATCAACATACAGAGGGCGAGCTTACTACAATGAAGCTGCGGTCTTTTAAAACTAACCCCAATATATCGACTGTGTTTTGTTCAAAGGCTTCCACATTTTTCCAAAATTGGTTTTATTATTTTAAGCTGATATTGTATGTCTCAGACACATTCCGGTAAAAGGGTTTAAGCCGCAAACACTTATTTCCTACATAAAAACGCAAATGATTGCAAAAAAGAAGGACTTAAATGCAAAGCGCAACCACGTCAAAAGACTTAAGCCGCAATAATCTAGTTTGATCAGGTAAAAGGCATAAAGCCACATGATGCATGATAGGTATATTATGAAAACGATAGTTTTTTTATGGCGGACACAAACGAATGTTAGTGGCGATGGAAAAGGACTTAAACAACTTTTTAATCATGTTTTTTTCTAATATCTCGATTATTTATTCATTTTTTAGTCTTAAATTGATCAATGTGGTAAAGAAAGCATATTTACACACGATAAAATAATAATTTTGCATTTTCATTAATACGTCGGTTCGCATAATATGTTTTTTGTTTCTGGTGTAAAAAATTGTAAAACACACTAGGTATGTAGAGAAAAAAAAACATAAAAAGTAGAACGAACTCAAACAAAAAAAAAAAGAAAAGGATAGGGAGGTGGATGTGGTGGGACTGGTGGGAGAGAGCGAAGGATAGATGGGGTTTTAGGACACATAGACTGTATTTGAGGATCATCTCTAAAATTGTGTCCAAAAGTCGGGTTTCCCGACTATTAAGAAACTAGTAAATTGGACTACGAGCGCTTTCATCTACTCATAAGAAATATAGCTGATTATTTTTCAGCGAAACGTGTATTTTCTGTTATAAAATCCATTAAAGTGTACGAGTACTATAATATTTTTTTATTTTAATAAGTATTAAAAAATATTAGATCACTCTCTCAAGAGTGGATTGCCACATTGGAAGGAAGAAGAAGTAGTTTTAAAAAGCAAAGTAAAAAATAAATTTACATAAAAAACACACACATATTAACATGCAGCATAGAAATAGTGTTTGTTTTTAAAGAGTGGTAAATAACGAAAAATCATTTTCCAATTATTGATGCTGTTTAAAGAAATACAAACAAGTCATAGGAGATTTAATAAATTTAATTCAAATTTGGACAAAATATTATTTGCATGTTTTTGTAGGTATGATGAAATTGTATAGCAATATTGTGGGTTTCTATTTTTATTTAAGACCCTGGGGTCCTGGTATGGCAGGATGATGACAGATTTGGACCAAGTTTTAAACACTGAAATCAAGTGACGAGACGACTTGGACCACGTCTACTCGAGTTTCCCCATTGACGATTCGTTTGGAGTGATGGACGAATTGCTTGACGTGATTAAATTTTAGACTAATGGATATTCGACTCACCCTATCACTCCACATCATCTATTATTTGGTTTTCCTCACTCGCGATCATTTTTTGGAGTGATCGTCGATGGGGGCTTATGGCACAAGAATTTATAAGAATGTAGGGTTTTGTGTTTAAAGGATTAGGTTAGGTTGTGTTGTGTGTTGTACCAACCTGTTTGCCGGCATGTCTGCAGATGTGTCGGCATGTGACGATGAGAGGAGTGTCTGTAAGGCATGCTTGTGCTGTGCTGTGCTGTGAGTGAGCCGCTACATGGATGACCAGTCACTTAACTAGTGGACAACACAATGATCTACAACAGAAGAACACAACGAGACGTTCACAGAGCTGTGGGGGAGGTGCAACATGAACAGGGTGCAAGATCGTGCCAGGATATTATGTATGTACAGTCTGAAAAAAATATTCGAAAATGGAAAATGATAGAACTATTATTTTCTATTCTAGTAACACTCGTGTACCTAGTTGTCAACATGACAAAAATTAACCTACATTATTTTAATAGGGTGTTTGACTGGTTTTGGGAGATCTTTTTGAATAATTTTAATCTTTGATACATTATAAACACACAGTCTTTATATTATGTCGTGTAGATCTGCTATATTTTGATAAAATTATATTTAACGCTGTATTTTCATAATGTGGTGCATATAATATAGTCACAAACAAGTATTCCTGACAAAACAGGGTTTAAGCTGCTTTTTTTTTAAAGAAGATTTAGGGACCAAGGTACCCTTTGTGTCACTGCGACCAGAATAGGTATATTGTAACTTCCCTCAATGTTACAGCTCGTTATCCAGGCCTATGTGAGTCATGTAACTCACAATTTGCCTAGGTGCGAGCAGTCTTACCTTCTCAGCGTTCAGTAGTGGCCCACCGAGTGTACAACTTCTTTTGTGAGCGAGTGCTTCCCAACTGCAGAGGATGTGAATTGGTGTTTCGTAGTCCTCTGAGCAGAATCTGCACATTGGAGTGTCTGAGAGTCCAATTATGGACAAATGCTTGCGCAATCTGCAGTGTCCGCTTACTTTCAATCTATTGATTACTTGCAAGTTACATCACTGGGGCACAAGATCACAAAAGACGGTTTCATCGGGGAATAATTCCACAGAAATATTTTAAATTTCATTTTGTGTTTATGCAAAAAGTACACACATTTTAGCGGTAAACTAAGAACTCGTTTTCGAGTGATTCGGTTGAGCAACTTTTAGAAAGCAAGAAAGGTCATTCCAATAATTTAATATACACAAAAGTCAAAAAAGGTCATTGAGTATAGAACAACACTGACATTTTCAGGCTTCGCCCGGACACCTGGACGAACATTGCAAAACCCGGACTGTCCGAGTCAAACTCGGATAGGTGGCAACACCTTTTCTTTTCATCCTTATAAATTTTTTTACACTGTATACATCAATTCTTTCCACGTGCTCAAACCAAATAAATTTTCATATTGATTACAACACTAACTTCCATACCACATTCCTTCCTTATATTCTCATTCTTTTCCATATCCCACAGATTCTTTCCACATATTCTTCGTAGAGCTCTCACCCCTACTGCATTTATACTACATTCTTCTTTTTTCGTCCATGTCCACGTTTCATATCCATAGATCATTGATGGTAACAGGATTGCGTTGTGCATCAGTTTTTTATTACTTGTAGTGAGACGTTGTTGTTTCTCATAATATGAGGTTTTAGTGCACCGCAACTCTGCTACCAGCGAAAAAAGAATTTGAATGAACAGTGCATTAGTTAACACTGAACATTGTACGGCATGCAGGAGGGGTACCTACTGAAGAATTCTTCATAATGCCTCACGCCGGAAATGAGATGTTTTTACGGATCCATTGTACGGCGCCTGTGTAAACTCGCATGTACCTACCCAACATTCAATGACTGTACCAAAGCTCATGCACCCACTGCCCGAAGTAAACTGGACGATTGCGCAAGATTCATCTCTGTTCAACTCTATATTATAACATCATCACATCACCTATGTAAAAATGATCAACAAGTATTTCTACCATCTTCTTCTACCTTGTCTGATTGACTAGTAACAGAATATTTATCTAGTAGGGGTTTATAATTTGGTTCATCCCAGTAGGCATACAGAGATCTAAATAAAACAAAAGAAAAACAGAACAATATTTTTATAATTCATGTTCGACATGCCCGAACGTATTTTAGCTACATTCACCTCAAACTAAAAATGAACCCTCTACTACCTTAACTGTTATTTGGTCAATGTTTTGCCTATTTACTAGCAAGTGTTATACCTTTTTGAAGAAGTTTAGAAGTTTTTAAAATTATTTGCAGAACAAGTTCTATAATTTTTATTTAAAAAAAGCGCCTCATAGTTAAAAACACTTGGTGAAAATTCTTTAATCCTAACCATTGTCGAGTTGTCTTTTTAAGCTGTTAGTAGTAGGTTCAGTATTTGTTAATAATTTTTATTAATTGATATGTCCTCTCACTAGATACATAAAAAATGGACCCTAGGACCTCTAATCCAAAAAAATCGATAAAAAGGCAAAAAATAAAGGATTTTTTTTTCAAAATCTCTAAAGTTCAATATCTCCATAACGGTTAAGTTTCGGACACCATATTATTGAATCAAATCGATCAGAAATGACCTAAATAATAACGTCCTTTAATATTCTGTACCAGAGCAAAGACTCTAGAGAACGAAGAGTTTACGGTTACTCAGGCATGGACGGAGGAGTGGAGGAGCGCAGACGTTAGAAACATGCACCTTGTTGTGGATCCATCTGAGCGAGTCGCCGGCTTTGAGCTTGACAGAAAACAATGGTCAACCCTAAACCGTCTGAGAACGGGATGCAGCAGGAGTGCGGCTGAACGCCACAGATGGGGTTACGTCGCCGACCCCCGATGCGACTGCGGAGCGCCCACTCAAACCATTCATCATGTCATTAATGAGTGCCCACTCCACAAGTTCGATGGTACAATGGAGGAGCTTTTTTAATCCCGTGACGACCGAAGCCAAAAACTGGCTAAGGGATAAAAGTTTTATTTTTTGACGTGATATATTATAATCTTTGATATTTTTTTATGGTTTTATAGATTTTATTTTATTTATTTTTTTGCGCCAAATACCATACGAATATATATATATATATTCTGTACGACTTTTCCTGTAACCCTTTATACTTAAAGCTGAAAGGAAAAGTGTAAGAAAGCGTGGACGACCGAGAATGACGTGGAGTGAACACATCCTCAAGGAAGGCCAGGTCAGAAGCAAGAGAGATAGGAGAGGGTGTATGAGAAATGTTATGTCGGTAGAAGAAGCGAAAGAAGTGTGGTAGGATAGAAAATAGCGGAGGTCCATTCTCTCTGCCTACCCCTTACTCTAGGTTCTCAACCTTATATTATTATGGCCTCGAATCTGTAAGTATTGTCACAATCATATTTAAGAATGTCAGTTTCTATATCAGTGTAGGTAATAATTACTCTAGTTTATGTAGTTCTATACTTGCATAGAGGCTATTTTGTCTCACATAACACAAAAACTTGGTCCTTTGCAGCCTGATAGTAGCAATACAATAATAATTAATTGATAAAAACAAATCATTGAGATAAAGTAAAAATCATGGTAATTGCAAAACGATTAACGATTCTGGAAATACCTACACTATGGTCTATGACTAAGGCTGTTACTTTGTACAGCAATGCTAGACTTAACCTACGCAACACCAAACAACTAACCCATGTAAACTGCATATAAAAACAAAGTTAACTAGCACACTAACTTCCATAAGCACCTGATTATTTCGCTTTATAAAATATACAGCACAACAATAATTCACAGTTCTGTATATCTCAAAAATATTATACACCCATTTTTACTTTAGCAAAAATACAACACGACGACAAACAGTTCTGTATCTTAAATAAATTACGTACAACTCTGCTTTAGAAATGGTATAGTACAACAACGATGCCTCTGAAATGTAATATGTACAATTTTGCTTTAGCAAAGATACAGTTCAAGAATACCCAGCAGTTTCCACTTTTCAATTATATGTACAATTCTGATTTGGAAAATATACAGCACAACAACCACAATAAATCTTCATCTCACATATTATACCTATGCACAATTTTGCTTCAACACAGATACAGATAAAGCCACAGCACAACGACATACAATAATTCTAAAACGTATGTACAACTCTGCTTTAGAAATGGTATAGTAACTTTGCTTTTTCAAAGATACAGTTCAAGAATACCCAGTAGTTCCGACTTTCAATTATAATATGTACAACTCTGATTTAGAAAATATACAGCACAACAAACACAATAAATGTTCGTCTCACATATACATATGCACATTTTTGCTTTAACACAGACAGACACAGCAAAACGACATACCTACAATTAATTATATAGGCGCAACGCTGCTTTAGAAAGGATATAGTCCAACAATGCTCAGTTCTGTATCTCAAATTAATATCTGATTTAGAATATTATACATACTACACAGCCAAGGAATTCCGACACAATTATTCTCACAAAATTACAAGAGAGATCACTATACACAATCCTGTAATTCAAACATAAGATCTATCCAACATATTCACAAGTAGTAAGAGAGATGCAATTCAATGAGATACAGAATTGTATCTGGAGATGGTACAGGGTTATAATCATCGGCAAATCTTCAGCGTACAGACGCAAACACTGTTTGATTATTATTAAAATTACCCGCGGACACACAATGATGGCGTATCCTTGACTTCCAACTTCGAGTATAATTAGATTGGGACATTCAGATAGAAAATTAATAATGATTCAACATTGTTGTTTGTTTATGAATACGACACCGGATGTACACATAAAGATGAGGACTACACTATGCAAAAGGTGGTTTGTATCCTGCCGTTATTGGCAGATGCTTCGTCTGCAGAAACCAAACTAAAAGCACGAGATTTTCTGGTGTTTCTCACCTAGTAAATACTACTAAACACTATCCGTTCTTCACAGCACTGAATGTTTCGCTAACACTTCGGATTGTTCGCTTGCCTCTGACACGACCGCGTCCGTCAGATCGTTCGTCTACTGACCGCCGAGGAAATTCCCCCAAATACTCCCGCACTCCGCCCAGTGGATTTATTAATAAAATCTAAGACAGAGAGGGAACGTACCGCACTATCTCGTGTTCTTGCGATCATATCAACAACTACCCTATCAATGACAATATTGTTTAGTGGATGGCGCGCTTGTCTGTAATGCAGTAGTTTCGGATTCGAATCCGGATTCTGCAAATCTGCGCTTTTAATTTTGACCCATCAAAACTCTTGGCTTCCGTAGATGTTCAAATCATGCATAAGGCATGCATTTGTCATCAAAATGACAATTCTTCCATGAATCGATAGATATCAAGAAACTAAAGAACTCCAATTTTGGTCGAAATCAAGGATTTTATTTTTACAATTTTGAGAGGTCAGACAATCATGAGAATACATATAAATCAATAATATAAAAACAA
This sequence comes from Mystacides longicornis, assembly GCA_963576905.1. Classification (NCBI taxonomy): domain Eukaryota; kingdom Metazoa; phylum Arthropoda; class Insecta; order Trichoptera; family Leptoceridae; genus Mystacides; species Mystacides longicornis. Next base: position 34,624,863 of record OY756426.1, on the reverse strand, counting down.
ATTATGGACCAGCCAAGACCCCAACATTACCAATAATATAATATAAAATACCTCAAATAATAAATACATTAAAATCGTAAGAAGTTAAGAAGTCAAATTACATAAAAAAATAAGCAATCAGAATTTCATCCGCCATTTCTCAAAATAATAAAGAGATTATACCAAAAACAAAACACATAAATCCACAAGTTAGTAAGATTGAAATTCAAAGAGTGAACAGGAAGAACAATCAAAACAAAATAAATAGAACTCAACACAATTACAAATATAATCCGTCAAAATTCAAAACACTCACTATATGTATATAACACTCACTAATAGACATCATTATACAACATAAATAACACGCATAGGTACATCTGTAAGTCAATAGAGCAATCAAAATAGTTAACAAGTAATAGTCAATATGTTAAACATTAGAAATAAAGTAAGGTCAGTCGGGGCAAGTGCGTCATACATTTTGATGAGACGACTTTACCTTCCAATAAATATTTTAAATAATTATAGAAGTAAATAATAATGAAACTACTTTAATAATAAATTCTTTCGCTTTCCACTAAAACAACCTTTGGTGACATTTTGTAATATTTAATCAATTTTTTATAAATTTTTGTATGTTGTGTGCTTTAGACGCACTTCCCCGCCATATGGGGCAAGTGCGTCATTTGCTTATTTAATTCTCAATAAACACTTTGTAAGGATGTATTTACCTTACAGACATTTTATATGCGGTTATTCAATATATCAATGAATAAACTATGTCAAAAACGCAATCATATGGTTAAATTTACACATTTTCTTAAATATGGGGAAAGTGCGGCATACAACAGGCATACTGATGCAAACAGGGGTACTAAACTGTAGAAACTCGATATGTCAAAACTCACTTTTTATTTAAAATATCAATAAAATTGTTTATTCACATTTAAATTAAATTGTAAATAAATAAATAAATAAATAAAACTTTATTGTTGTGTGAATTACATATTAAGAAAATGGTTTGTACAGTTCAAAGGGCGGACTTATCTATAAGATCTCTGCCAGCCAACCCAGTTAACAATATAATTCTATAAAATACACAAATACATAGATATATATAACAGATTGTACATTCTTATCAGTGTTGCCAACGTGGGCGATTTATCGCCATTTGGGCTACTCGGAACGAGAATTGGCGACGAAAAAATCTAAATCGCGACTGGTCGCCATTTGGGCTACATCCCTTTTAGCGAATTTTCACCTTTCCGGACACTAAAATGACCTTTTTTTGGTGAACTTTCACCTCTCCGGAAACCAAAAATTTTCGGAATGACCTTTTTTTTTTTTTTCTTAGCTACATTTCATGTTTCCGGATACCAAATTTTCAGTTGGGCGACTTGGGCTACTTTTTTTTATGAAAATCGGCGACATCGACCAAAATCCGTTGGCAACACTGATTCTTATCTAAGCTTCATATTATAGTAGATATTTTTTTTAAAGTTACAAATTAATTAACGCGCCGTTTAGTGACGACAGTGGTCACCTCAAGGGCGCTTATAAGGTTAAATATTCCAACAATTTTCTAACTACCATTTTTTCGTGTAATAAAGGAAAACACTTTTACTACAAACATCACAGGTACCAGGTTTTTCCACATTTTAGTTAGGTAAGGTTTTTAATAATGTAAAAAATAAACCAGAATACAAATTATCTTAAAGAACATTTAGAAAAATGGTTTGAAACATCTGACATGGGGAAAGCGCGTCATACGGAGGCACTTACCCCATGAAGAATAGACGCACTTACCTCATGACTGACTTAAGAGGTTAGAATTTTCATTGTCAAAAAAATATTTAAAATACCACAATACTGACAAAAATAATATTATTCACACATAGGTTATATCAATAGCAAACTACTCACCTCACTCAAACAGCAAAATTATGTGAATTTCCAGAGATTATTTACGATTATTCACAACACACCCAACTAGGACACTGAGATGAAAGAAGTAAAATGACAATGTGTCACATATTTTAACTTTGCAAAGAATGCAATGCCATCTACAATAAATTTAGGAACTAATTTTGGCGCGAAATATCGAAAAACAATCAACAACATTCTTAAATACTGTACGGGAGTGTCTTTTAGTGTATAGACGCACTTCCCCCATAGACGCACTTTCCCCGACTGACCTTAGCTATAAAAAAACACAATAAGTAAAAGTCAATAAGGTAAAAATAAATGATATAAACAAAGTTGTTGTTTTTTTAATTACTAAAACATACTGTATAAATTTAATAGTACTTTTTGAACGTCCCAAAATAATTATAATAATCAATCTGAGACCAATGACCATTAAAGTGGTCGGTGGCATAACGGTTCCACAGACGGCTTTCGTTCTGGAGGTCATAAGTTTATTTGTTTACTGTGAAAAAATGTCAAAAGTGTATTTGAATCGTGATCTGCAAAAACCACACATCTCGCATTTTTTCAGAATTTTGTTTTATTGCATAAAATGTTCCTAATTTGTGTTATCCATGATATTCTTTAAAAACCACACGTCTTCCATAGTTCTTTAAAGTATTTAAAATGAAATGATTTTTCCGTGGTCTGCAAAAACAACACATGTACCGAAGATGTGTTGTTTTTACAGACCACGCGCGATTTATTTCATAGCTTTATCATTATCTACAGTTTATTCGTTGACATTTCATTTGTTATAATTGTTCGTCTTGTTTGGTCTTGTTCTTGGTTAAAATATTACATGATAATTTTTGCTTAAAAAATCCAAAAAAGGTGTCATATGCTTTTTTCAGGAGGTACTTTAAAGAAAATTTTAATCTACGTTTTGGTCGTCCACAAATAGATGTGTGTAGTAAGTGTGAAGAGTTAGGGTACAAAATAAAGTCACCTACATAAATGATAATGCCAAAAGGCTGCAGTCGCAGAGCTCATGGTTCATAAAAGAAGGGCTAAAAATTCTATGCAGAAATAAAAGCGTAGAAAGAAAATACGGATGATTCAACAGCTGTATTATCTTTCGACTAAATGCAGAATTTACCGCTTCCTAATAAAATAATAATAATGTAACACTTTTCTATGCAAAGGTGTCAGTATAGCTGGCGGAACTTATTGCCTGAGGCCATTTTTCCAGACAACCGGTCCCGTCCAATCTGAGACAGACCAACCCCGGGTAGAAATTTTAGGTGAAAAAAAAACTTAGAAAAACTCTGACCCGACCGGGAATCGAACCCGGGACCTCGGATCTGAAGTCCACGCTAGTACAACTAGGCTCCCGAGGTCGGTAGTTGTACTGGCTACCGACCACGTTCAGGAGGTATTTTATATGAGACAACTGTGGGTTTTTGTTTTTGTATACATACCTACATAAAAAATAGTAAACCTAAATAATTTTATGTGTACCATGAGGGGCATGGTAAGAAATCTCCCGATAAAATTTTCCAGTAGCCAACAACAGAAGCAGATGACTGCGCCACAGATGTTGAAGAGTCAATTATACATATATTTTCATTACATTGTACTGCATTGTATCTCTTTTTGATCAAGTATATATAAAAATATTTTTACATCGCCGATTTTAGTATCATTTTAAACAAAAGGACAAAAGTTTTCTTATTTTCCTTTGAAGTAAGCGATGGTCAGCAAAAACCACACATGTACATTTTGTAAAAAAAATTGTAAATAAATAATAAAATAATAATAATGTTTAAAATAAGCTTTTATGCATAGAGTAGCATTGGAGCTTTGGATTCAATAAAAGAATCATATCGATATACATAAAGTTTAGGAATTAAACAGTTTTTTTCAATTTTCTCAAAACATTAATTTTGTTAGATGTGTGGTTTTTGCAGATCACGATTCATTGTGCTCACTTTGGATTCATTTTATAAAAAATGCACGACATTTCGCTACGTTATTTTGAAAAGGTTTTCACCAATATTTTAACAAGGGTGAGCTGTTGTTTGAACCATTTCTCATCTTTGTTAAAATTGATAGTGAGAATCTTATCGAAGTAAGGTCAAGATTTAAAGTAAAAATTATGAAACTCAAGTGACATTTGATAATAGCTATGGAGCAAACAATTATGCCAGACATCGTTACGGAAATTGAACACATAGGAATATAGGTATAAGTGTAAATAATACAAAATGGAAAAATTGGGAGCGGTGCTCATGATGTATAAAGAGTATATGAAAAATATAAACGACTAAAATCTTTGGGAGTTTTTAATTATGGATAAAGCTGTTGATTTGTGATGCAAAGTAGAGAATTTGATTTTTTAGTATGAACAGTTCGTGTACTAAAGTTACCCATTTACTTTCATCTTATAATATAGAGAACAGGCATGCTGAAAAAGGATAGCCGTATGGAACAGTTTCACGGTTTCCAAGGTTGTAAGTCTACACAGGACGTGTTGGTAGTATTGAGTGTGATTTCTCAAAGATAATATTTTCACCTGTATGAACTTGCCAAATTCCAAAAAGAGTCGAAGCCAAATTTCTTGGTCAAACTCGTTTGATTAATATGCGCGTAGGTGTTCAAATATAATATCCCCTCTTTAAGCTTGAGTCACTGATGAAATCTTCATAATAAACGCTACACCCGGTTTGAAGCCAGAGCTAGAAAATAAAGTATTTTCTTGATTGTTGATATGGTCACCAAGGATATAACAACGAGAAAGAACTATCAACACCCATTAATTTAGTTCTTGCTCGTTGTTGTTTCCATGGTGTCCAATATCAATATATTCTATTTTCCAGCTCTGAAATTTATATTATATTTGCTTCGTTTGGTATAAACGCACCCTTACTCCTAAAATACTAAATCTTGAACCTCTATGAAGAGTTAATAAATCAAATATACAAAAAAAAAAAATGGAATTGAAATCGGATTATTTGTGCAATGTACATAACTAATAGAGTAATAGATAACAACTTTACAGCTTTATATATCAGAATAGACGATTAAGATGTATCGATGTTTTGTGCCAATGTAATAAATAGAGATGCGCCTATTGTATTGTATTGTGATGACAACATGACGTGTCTAGCCCCGGAAGTTGCAGTGGAATACTCGGGATGATCTTTGCGAGAGAGGGGCTATTGTCTGGTGTTGGCACGCAGCGGGAATACCAGCAGCAATCTGCTCTCAGATCAGCTGCGACCACCGACCACATCACTCTCTTATGTCTGCCCATTCACATTACTAAATTTCTTCTTAACAGTTTAACCCTAAATAGAAATAATTAAGTTCATCATTCAGACATCTTTTGCCAAAAACATCGAAACATCTGTAGGTAAGAGTATAGATTGAAAAAGTTTGTCGAGGTTTGAAAGTCTGAGATGCGATGATATCGTTAATTGTACGACAGGTGGCGATTCTATTGAATTTGAAATGTGGCGCTTACATTATCAAGAAGAACGACCTCCGCGACTCCTCGATGTGCCTTTTGAAGAAAATCCTACGGACACTGCACTCGCTTATCACTTGGCACTGAAAGAAACCCACTGCACCACATTTACACCACACAACTAAATTGAGTTTTCTTTTTCAACTAGTGAAACCAGAACACGGTGGAGAGTCGACGGAGTATAGAACGAACCCTGGGGTACCCGCCAAACCCATTCGCAGACTGATAACACCGCGCTGGCGGACTCATGAGCAATGCATTCTGACAGGGTCACGTCATTTTTGAATTTCCATTTGTCCACAATTTTGAAAGAAGCAACACGAAAAGATGCTGTTTACTATGTTGCCAGAAATCATCCATATGAAACACATCTTGAAAGCATTTGGAACTTTTACTTATAAAATGATTTGTGGAATAACTTTGATTGATTTTTATCGCCATTTTTGCGATTTGATTGGAGGGGGGTAAGTTAAACATCTTCATATCACGATATAATTACCTATTTACTGATGATCACAAACTTCCTATAGGAGAAACAACATTGCCTTATAAGAAGTCTTCTTCATTATCTTTAAAAATAATATCTCCGATGTAGAAAACTCATTTCCTGTTAATAGTTTTTTTTTATTTTACTCTAAACATACTGGTATGAGTGGTACGTGAATAGCCAGATTCCCCGCAATCTCGATCGATGTCTGTTAGGATGTTGCCGTTTCTCAGCTGTCTCGTGCCACACTGTATCTCTCCAGAATCGACTTTTTGGTCTTGTCCACCTACCTTGAAGGTTTTACGGATCTCCTGATTGGGGGTTCTATTTTCTTCTCGATGTCTCGTATCTGGTCATCCCGATCATAGCGGTCACTTCGAGCAAGGCTTCTCTATCATGCTCTATTACTATCCGCTACATACAAGAGTTATTCCTAAAGAATTTTATTTTTGCCGAATTATTTTGTATTATGGTACTAAAGTGGGTCTTAAGCATACTTTTATATAGTTTTTTTCTGATCTCATAGGATGAAAAGTCTTTCTACTTATATAACAAACTTCTTGCCATAGCCTAGCCAGATTTGTTTACGTAATTTTAGACATGCGTAAAATCGGAATAGTCGACGCTTTTAAACTTTTTATTAATGTGCTTGTTAATTGCAATTAAACAAATTTATTTGTTGTTGATTGCACGCACCCCTGCACGGAGACAAGATATCGGAGTGTCTATAGAGAACACTGGGCTGCCAAAATACAGATGCGCTGGTGGTGGTGCGCTGATTGCAGCTAACTGCGTTAGGTATTAATAAATCTGTTCTCTCTGTCTGATGTGTGCCAATCATGATTGTCTCTGATACAAGTGCCGGGATACACACAAGTGCACCGCCCACATCTTCTGGGACTCCCAACACCATCCATACCATGACATACCTACGTCATGGTGTTCAGTTAGGGATTTGCAAGACGAACATATCCGGTGTTTTGAATGGGGCGCATGCAAGCTTAGAATCAGATCAGCGATAAGTGCTGGAACCTTGATCTGCAGGGTTATTCCCGAAAAATATTACTAGGAACAAATAAATATTTGAGAAACGGGTTTTAAACGAAAACATCCGTTTTGGCACTTATGCTTAATAGACTACTCCAAACTCCAACAGTCCTTAAGATGTGAAACTGTAATTTTCATTTTATTGTAGAACTAGCTGACCCGTCGAACTTCATCCCATAGCTTTATTTCTATTTTTAGTTATTTAACACGAATGGTCATTTAGTGTTATTACCAGAAACTAGATTTCTCGCCAGAACGTTGTCCTGTGGTCCTTTCTGTGAATATTGAATTTAAATAATGGTAAATGAATTGCATACCAATATTAGAAAATTACATGCTGACTTAATTTCCAGAATTTGCATTAAATAACCCAATTGATTTTAAAATATAAAAATGTGATACAAACAAATATTACTTGTGGGAGTTTTTACAAGCGTAAGTGTGGCTATGTTTTCAATCTCTGTTGGTTTCTGCCAGCTATGAGATATATGTCAGAAGACAATAAGGCGTAATATTCGAGATTGGACGGAAATAAGAAGAGTGAGAGAATTTTTTGATCTTGCAAAAGACGGCATTTGTTCATGTGGCATTTGTTCGTGTGGTTGCCGACGTGGCACCTAACATGGCACGGAAAGAAGAATAAAAAAAACTATTTATTGTGAAGAAATGTTTATTGCTAACGCGAATATTATAAAAACACAGAGATGGCGTCACCCGTGAACGGGGCGCTTATCAACTTCTTGCATGTTTCCAAATTCTCCGATATTGCCTTCAGGGTCATCTCGGCTCTCACTTCAAGACCCACGGTTTCTCCTTCTTCCAACTGCCTGGGTAGACAATTGAATTATATCAAAATTCGATACACATTTTATTGCATAAAATAAAATTAAATTGTATTGCTGATGAGTTTATAACTGCAGATTTCAAAATCTAAAGTAAAGCGACTTTAATTTACTCAAGTAAAGCAACTTTTACGGAACTAATATAATATGAAAAATATGTCGCTTATGGCCTGAATGGTGAACAAATTTTTTAAAGTTTTTAGTAAACACGACACCTTTGGCATTTTGTACTTTTTACATGTATTGTGAAGAAAGTTAGTTATCTTTTGGTTTTTAAGTAAGTGAATGTTTATATTAGAAATTCCATGGTAGATATACTTTCAAGCACCTGAGTCAAAGATATTACATTTTGTTTTCAACCAAACCCTGTTCATAGATAAATAAATAAGTTGAAATTATGTTTTGGGAACCCACTGTGTTTCGTTTTTATCCATCTCTCCCATATTCACATTCCCTTTGTGGCTCTCTAGACTTGATGCGGATGACCTGGTGGTGTCTTGAGAATCACTGCGGTCACTCCTACCAGACAAGTCTATAAACAAACATTAGCATGAACTTATCAACTGCTATGGTCATCTTGTAGTAAAAGTGGTAAGTGATAACGCACCTCTAGGGACTTCTCCATCACTAAGCGTGCCACTGCTGTTGGGATGTGAGGATGACCTGCTCTTATCGGATACAATATCGTATGTGGCATCGTCACCATCTAGTTCTGTTTCACTGACATTACCATCAAACAAAAGTGGTTCAATTTTATTTGGTGAGACCGCTCCTAAAACAAACACTTTTTTTTTTAACTTACAAGTCAATCGCTGCTTCAAATCATTAATTAGAGTAGGAGGTCTTATTAGTACTACCTTTTGGAGTTAATTCTTCATTCTGCAATTCCTCTGCTGCTTCATTTACTGCTGCCAAGGGTTCTTCCGTCTCTGTAATTTCTTTATTTACCTTGGAGGAAGGACTCGCAACATCGCTTGGTACATTTTCAACTTTTTTTTCTAAAACATCTTCGATGATTTCTTTGGTTTCAACTTTTGCACTAGGAATGTTTACACTGTCATTGGGTTTGGTGTTATGTTCAGTATTCAACTGCTCCTATAAACAAATAATACATGGATCAGTAGGATTCAATCCATTTTATAAGAATTACGTGTTTAATAATTTAGTACGAAGGTTGCAGAAACTTACTACGGAATTAACTCCGCAATAGCATTGTTTGGATTTGATACTGAGACTATCAACCCGAGTCTGCATTGCGCATAGATCCTGGACTAGCTGACCATTGATTGTCTTTATTGTCTGTAATAGCACATAATTATTTATTTTCTAATCAGTTGTTTCAAGATTTTGACTATATTTTGTATTGAGTATTGACTTGATAATAATAATTCTACTAACTTCTAGATTAATTTTTTCCATTTCTAATTCCTGTTTAAGCTTACTCACTTCCACATCTTTTCTTGTTGATTTTTTCTTTCTTTTGTTGACGTCTTTATTAGACTTCTGCTGCAAATGTCCGCAGAATACAATCATTGTACAAATTGTCATATAAAAAATATAAAAGTTTCAAGAATATTGTTGGGCCAGGTACTCACGCTGATAATTTCAAAAAGATTCTCGACTTCATTCATAACATTTTGTTTCAATTTTATAGATTTGATTTGATTCTGCAGCTCCAAGATGATGGCTTCTTTTTCGTGTAACTTCTCATTCATATCATCTAAAAGTATTTTTTTCTCATAGAAAAAGTTAAAAGAAACGACGTTATGCAGTAAAAACTCCATTAAAGTACGATAGCCATTAGTTGAGAAGTTAAAGACAAACAAAAGAAAAAAGAAGTTAAATATGGTAAACGGGATGTAGATGTAAGTGTTAGGGACAGGAATAAGGAGAAAGAGGAAGTAGCTGCTTTAACGGAAAGTGGTTCTATACTTAATTCATTGAAAAATTTACCATAGTATGTCTTGGTGAGATCAGTTTGTACAATCGCACTTGAAACCTCCACCTGATTTACATTGGGACTAACATCTTCACATTCAGGTTTGACAGGACTATGAGGTTCAATCTTCTCTTGATCTCTTACAATGCTCGCCGTATTATATGAAATAATATTTGGCTCCTATGAACGAAATTACAGTTTTAGTTAAATATTTTGTTGACTGTATAGAGATTGAAAAATTCTCGGATTTGAAACACTGACTCACTGTTTGTTGGGAATCTGGACTGGATGTGTCGCTCGAATGTCTTTCTTCTTGTTCCGCTACAAATCTAACAATTCAAATATTACACAAGATTATAATGCGTAACAAAAAAGTCGATGGCTGATTCAACCGCCACGGATTGTCGTTTGATTGATTTTGAAAGACGGACCGCTCCCTAGGAAACCAGTGCATAACTAAATGATCAAAAACACTGCTAAGATTTTCACGACAATTCCATAGAATAAATAAACGGGGCTCGGGTAAAGCTCCAAAGTATCCAAACAACATTCAGCGCGGTGCTCAATTTTGGTGAATATCGTGAAAAAAACGAATTGTAGCAAACCGCCGAAGTTGTAAAATTAATTACTTTCCATGAATTTGTTGAAACGAATGATATATCCGGCTCCGTATAACAAAATAACTAATAAAAAGTTGAAAAATGGTTAAGAAATAATATAAAATATTATATTAAAATTAGTATGGAACGAACTTCATGCGAAGCCATCTTTGAAAAAATCTAACAACAAAATTATTATCTTCTACACCTGCGCCCTCTCATTCTCGCATTATGTAATTGACACTCTCACAGTGGCCTATTTCCCTTACTCAACCGTTTCGAGCGCTTTAGAAAAAAAATTTTCATACAAAGTCAACCAAAGTGCGCGCATATAATTATATTCTCGCGTTTATCCCGTGAGCTTTGACTACGAATGAAATATGGACGTTTTAGAATTAATATTTTAATGTTATTATTTAATTTGTTTATTTTTGTTTCTGGAGGCGCAGTGCACAATGAACGGTTATGGCAATGTGCACAATGTGGCTAGGACCAAATGGTCCACAGGACAACGTCTGTCGGGAAAGCTAGAAGTCTTATATTATTGCACTCACTTTTCACTCTCAGCCACATCGCTAGCGAGCTTGTTGGAATCACTGCTAGACTCTTGTGGTTCACTCTTTTTGTTTTCCGACATCTTTCTGTTACTCTTTTTGGGCTTCCCCATCCCAATTAAATATTGTTGCATCGGAGACTGTCTCATCATGGCCCCTATCTTGTTTAATAAATCTACGTTGGTCTTTTCGAGTTCTGCGATTCTGTGAACATAAAAAAAAATCAGTTACATTAAGTCATCTTTCATGACAGAATCTTTTTTTATAAGTGAAAAAATGTGTAAAAGTGTATTCGTGCATGCAGATTCATTCTTAAATACAAGAATTTTACAACGTTCCAAATATTTATTTATATATTCTGCCCGCCAATTTAGGTTAATTATCAAGTATATTTTTATCCAATAAAGTGTTAAAATCAAAGTTCATTTTACAATAAAAAATAAATTTCAGTTTCTTGTGTTTTGTGTTAAGGATTCGCGCAATCATTAAGTAAAAGCCATAAAATGGAAGTGCAAAACGGGTGACGCGCAACGCACCCTTTAGTCTCAAATATTTGACTATAGTTATAAACTTTAACTTTTTCGTAAATAACCCTGCTTTTGCTAAAATAAAATGATTGCTTAATGTTCTCACTACTTTCCACCTGATGGCCTTGCATATAAAGAATATAATGACTACTTTCAGAGTCTGTATTCGGCCCGTGGTCGTCATCTGCGGCCCACAACGCGACGAGCGTTTTTCATAGATAATGACTACTAAAATCAATATTTCCTTCAATGTTAATTAAATAGAAAACGAGGTTCGGGAACACGGAAATACCTAAAATTCATAATATTAAATGAAGTTACACGAATAACTTTTGTATTACTAATAAAAATCTTAAATACCTACAATATAGGTATATTTTTTTGGCAATTTACATATTTCCGGTAGGTACCAGTGTTACGCTTTTAGGTAGTTGATTGATATTTCGGAAGCAAACTATCGAAAAGCAGCCTTCGCAATGCGGGCCAAGTAAATCGGCGCGTTGTCGGCGAGAAGCAAGACATCGGCGGTCGATTTTCCTTGATTATTTTCTTTAATTATTATTGCTTCAATCATGCATAGTGCTTGCGAAAGCTACTGCGGTTATAGTTTGGCCTATTTTGAAATAGTCAATAAGCAAAAACTCGAGTGCTAGAATACTGTTGTAAGGAGATTTTCGATCGATTTCATGACTTTGAACTCCTTTGGAGGATCTGCAGATTTCTTTACCCACCGTAATAACTCGCGTTTCTCTCTGAAGCATAATGACAAACTCAGTGTTCGTTCCCAGTAATAATGTTTATATTAACAAAACACTTATAGAATAATTTTCACCGCATAGCTCCAAAATCTTCATAGAAAATTAGATTCGCGTTTGTTACTGCGGTAGTGTGAGGATTCGTCAAAAAGTCATGAACTATTGAGTGTTCTGGTATCCAAGGAAAGCTTAATGATCTCAGCTTGCGAATCATTTTTATTCGAGCATATTCGCGTATGTACAATATTCTCGTCTTTACATATTTCCTTCCGCGGAGGATAAAACATGATCACCTGATTAAAGGTTACCTTCAAAGCATTTTTAATCATTTTAAATTTTCTCTCTCTGGATTGAAATCCATTATGTATGTAAAATAATTTATTCTTCGACTACCGCAGTAGTGACAGTCTACTAACCAGAGCATCGATTTGTCGACGTTTTTCGTTACTTCTTGATGTTAAGGGTGTAGTGAAAGGGAATGGTCTGTAATTGACTTTTCTTCATTTTTATAAACTGAAACCATTTGCAGACTCCGTATTTTTATTAAGGCAAAGCACCCTCATAAGTATTTTTCAGAACATCAGTTTCAAATAGTTGTCAGCCGAGTTCAAAATTTCACAGCCGTGCAAAGCTCTCGAAAATCGGCCATTACGTTTTTTGTCGAAATATAAACAGATTTTTCACTAAAAAACAACTGCTGGTGCACAAAGTTTTGTTACATGCACTCAAAGTAACAAAGCTTTGTGCACCAACACATCATCGCAACGGGCACCGGATCGAACAGTAGATTTCCCCAATTTCCATCCCACAGGCCAATTCCCGTTTTTTGGGTAGGTACTCTTCTTACATAATATCATTCATAAGTATGCATCCCATAAGCGCCCGCGGAAATTTCTTAAGGGGGGGGGGGGGGCAAAATATTTTTTCACACTTTCATGATGGTAGCACAAAGAGATTAAAAATAATAGTAACATAATCTGACTTTGATTTATTCAATTAGTCCTCATAGCTCACATTGTCCTATGTGGCCCTTGAACAGAAAAGTGTGACGACCGCTGCTGGGGACAGCGGTCGTCACACGTCTCAAATTCATTGCAATCCCTGATATTTCAAAATCCCTAATTTTGAAATATCAGGGATTGCAATGAATTTGACCACCTAAATGACAAACATCGTCAACAAAGTGATCATCAGTGATCGCACGAATGGTCTGTTTTCCTACGAATACGGCGCTACTATAAAAAGCGGTAAGTGTCAGTTGAGAACAGTCAATATTGTTGTCATATATTTTGAAAGATTGCCGTCTTTTCAAATGACTTGACCGCTGCCTAGGAACCCAGTGCATAAGCCAGCATTCGAAACAGCAGAAGAAGACGGTCGTACACCCGTAGTGGCTCAAATTTGCGTCTTAAAATTAATTTTAATGAGAATAGTTGGTTGCGTAATTTAATTTAAAAATTGAAGATGTTTCTCACTTTATTTCCTGCTCCTTGTTGAGACTCTCGAGGGGATGGAACAAATTGTGACTGCTCTCCCTTTTCAACTGCTCACTCAACCGTAACAACTTTGTTCCCAACAACTTCAGTTTTTCCTCTTGAAAGTTTATCCGTTTCTTCAACATAACATTACTTTCTATCGCCCTGAAAAACTTGTCTTCCAATTCTAGGCGACTTAGCTTAGAAATAACGGAGCGTTGGAACAGTTCTGCAAATAATTCAGAAGTATCACCTACCAGTGGGCAGTAATTATTATACAAAATATTGGATTTTCAGTTGATGAATTGTTTCCACTACATTACAACAGTTGGCATTCATATAGAACTCCAGTTAGTAAAAAAGCCTTATAGAAACAGTCCAAGTTGTAAGGTGTTGAAAAAGAAAGTGGAGAGGTGGTGGTGGTTGTCGTCTATTGGTCGTCTCCTTCTCCTCCACTAGTATTCATCTTCTTCGTCCTTCTACTTGTGGCTAGCTCTCGGCAGTATAGAGACAGGACTCTTGAGTCTCATATGGGAGAAAGGATTCATGAGAAGAATCAGAAGTCATCTGGTATTTTTAATTGAGAGTTTGTTTTATTCACTTTTTTCTTTTAAAAACAATTTACATTTATATTTTACAAATTGCGATGGTGTTAGCACAAAACACTTTCTTATTTAAATTTTACATTATAAATAAATTTGTACATTCATTTTGTAATCTTAATTATCTTTGAGACTTTAAATTTATTATTATAGAAAATTATAAATTGGCGGGTCCTCGCGCTGGAGGCGCGGGGACCGCTAGTTTTATCGACTATCTTCCAAGTAGGCAAATTTGCAAGAGTGCAGAGAGGAAAGCTTGTAGCTAACCTACCTCGCCATCCCCTCCCCAGCGACAGCATACCTCAATGTTATTGGTTAAGGCGGCCGCCGCCATCTTTGATTAACTATAGCCACTTAGATGTATCTTTATTTTCTAGATGGTACTCTTAAATAACATGCATCCACGGCGTGGGCTCTGCATGATCCCGTACAAGGGTCAAAGAAATACTTGCGTGATAGGTGCATGATATGTGAATGATCAAATGGTACTCTCATAATGAGGTCACGCGTGATCTGAACTTGGTACCTATCCCGGCAATGCACCTACCTACTAATACTCTGATGAAGATTATATGAATTTATTATTTTATTACAAATGAAACTTTTCCCAAATTTTGACTCCTTACACCCGACCATAGCTTATTAATGGAAAAGAAAAAAAAGAAACAAAAAAAAGAAAGGCGTTGAGCCCGCCCGTACATCTATAAAAAAAAATTCAAGTTGTAATACTCAAGACACCTACACGGGTGGCACAGCTAGTATGATATTGTTAATTGTTTCTACAAAAAATTTAATACCAAAAAAAAATAAAAAAAATTTTTGAAGGAGACCCTCTGTCAAGGCAGCTAGTATTTTAAATATCGGGGGTTCTTTACTAATGTTTATACAATGCAATTTCATAACCCGTGGATCATCCATGAAATAATTAAAAAAAGAAAAAACCTTCCTTAAGTATCAACTTATACAATTCAATGGTGTTTTTATTTTAGTTTTATGTAGTTCAACCCTTAAATTTTTACTATAAATTAAAACTTCATTACACTGATGTTATCGAGATTATTATAGCAAGTATAATCTCCATTCTTGCAAGCGAATAATTATTAATGAACTCATAACATCACAGACCAAATAGTTAAATAACAACTCTCAATTAAACTTCAAATTAGTAAATATTACAAAAATAAAAAATTATTACTAAGGTAAATTTTAAAATTACGGTAGGTCTGTTCTGGTATGATAGCTAATTTATACATTTCAATATGGGTTTACAATATGAGCATACCTAAGTATTTTTCTATGAATCATAAGAAATATAACATGAATATGATTCGTATAGGTTATGCCATCTATGTATAGAACTGTTCTGATCAATCGGCGACGTAACATCTATAATACCACGGTAGGTACGTATGAATCTTGAAGGTACTAAACTTTCATTCTCAAACTTACATTCGACAGCGCTGTCTAACACTTCACACTACATTCAAATCCTAGATTCATACTATTCTATTTTTAATGTATTCAAAAAAAATTAATAACACACATTCATCACTCACCTTCAATTTCGTAACACCATAATTCAAAATAAACAAAGTTACCTATCTGATCAGAACACTTCGCCACATATTTTATTATTTTACATCATCATTTGATTAAACTTTTATGTTCAATCATTAAATTTTTTTAGATAGTATTATATACACATTATACATAAATAAAAACAAAGCAAAATATTCAAACAGTGTTGATGGACCTATCTGTGTTGTGTTATTATTATTATTTATTTGACTCGAAATTGTCATACCAAGAGTCTCAAAATAACAATTGGCTATCACTGCACATATCACAAGATGTTTTCACTTTTTGGTTTTAAACACAGCCTGACATGAACAAAATAGTTCTCAAAAGGTTTGGAGATAGCTAATTTATAAGCTTGCCAATTCGTGACTTACAGGATCCAACAACATTATATTTTATAAATTAAAAAAATAAGACTTAAGTTATTCTACCTGTAATGCCCAAGAGATTTTACAGTATTTTTCGAAGGTGTAATTTACGAATGCCAGCAATGATATGTTGTTAAACAGAGCTTTAATAGGACGCCATCCAATTTGGAGAGGTAAACTGGAAAACCCTTTTTTCAAAAAAAATTATCTACAATATTAATACTTATTTTATTTACAAAATGCAGTGATTCAGTGATCAAGAAAGGCGTCCCTTAATCGATCATGAATCGACCCGTACCCTTAACCTAAGCTACCACACAGAAACAAATACCTAATGGTTAATAAAATAAAGCTAAACCTATCTGATCAGAAACGTACTTTTAGGGATCTAAACAACTATAACGGTGATAGTCTGATAGAAACTTTTAACATATTTATACAAACTAACTTAAAATTCCGAGAGAAACATATATCAGCTATTGGACGTAAGTTGTCTAACAAGAGACCAACCCATGATGTCACTTAGACACAAGCTGATACTTCTCCACAGATAGTTAACCCAAAATTCAAGAGTTTTGACGCTACACGTCACGACAATCTTAGGAGTTTGGGGAAACAAAACCTATTTACAATTAATCATGTATTCTAGAGCCCATGGTGGCTATCGCATGGAGCGGATTGGATCCAACCGGATCTCAATACGCTAAAACAACCCATCAAATCATCAAATACTCCCACGATACATCAAATCATTAGCTCATGGCTAATCCCATCAAATCCTCAAATACTCCCACAATACATCAAATCATTAGCTCATGGCTAATCCCATCAAATCATTAGCTCATGGCTAATCCCATCAAATCATCGAATCATGCCACCACATTTCTGTCGTGCATCTTCAAATAATTTATTCTCCTGTACACTCTTAACTCGCTTAACAAAGTCTTCTAACTGTGAGAAAACTTGGGGGGTCAGCACGCACAGTGAATGATCCTACACACTCAAATGATGGGAATATTATATAAATAATTTATTAAGCGAATTTATTTTTTTCGGATGGCAAAAATTGCAAAAATACCATTTTAATTAAGCGAATTTATTTTTTCCGGATGGCAAAAATTGCAAAAATACCATTTTACCTATCTCTAATCCTTAAACTACGTGAATACCTCACAACTAAGTAGGGTCTTAAAATATATAATAAAAAAAAATTAAACTAATCACCAGCAGTTATTTACAATAAATAGTACCTATACTAAATTTACAATGTTGTCGAATATCGTTTTCCTAAGCCGCATTTTATACTTTATTTCTAAACGCAATCACTCTGTATTCATTTTCTGCTGGCACTATATGCCTTTCTATAAACAAAACTAATTATTCATATCCCGACTGCTTCCAAAATCTTCACCACAAGCAATCAGCCGTGGTCCAGTCTTACTAACAAAGAGAAAAACTCGGGTGACCACACGGTGGCTGGATCACTTGATAATAAAAATTCAAAAAGACATTCATTTTCTGCTGGCACTATATGCCTTTCCATAAACAAAACTAATTTTTCATATCCCGACTGCTTCCAAAATCTTCACCACAAGCAATCAGCCGTGGTCCAGTCTTACTAACAAAGAGAAAAACTCGGGTGACCACACGGTGGCTGGATCACTTGATAATAAAAATTCAAAAAGACATTCATTTTCTGCTGGCACTATATGCCTTTCCATAAACAAAACTAATTTTTCATATCCCGACTGCTTCCAAAATCTTCACCACAAGCAATCAGCCGTGGTCCAGTCTTACTAACAAAGAGAAAAACTCGGGTGACCACACGGTGGCTGGATCACTTGATAATAAAAACTTTAAAAAACACATTCCTATCACGAGTGTAGTTATTCATACTTTGGCAATCATCCTACGACTGAATCAAATAAGGCGTTTTCATACAATATTCAACACAAGTACCTATATACAATTGACTATTTTAAGCATTGACCTGAATAATTTGGAACTATCTTTACTCTATCAAAAAAATTCACTCACTGAATTATCTATGGCGGACAACAAAAAAAAATGAATTCCGTGTGGATAAAGGATTCTAAGACTCCCTGTATCATTCGTTCCGCAAGGAAGCTTCTCACTTACGCTGTGGTTCAACAGCTCTTACTAATTTATATACATCCTTTAAACTATGGTGATGTTATATACTTATAACATAAAACTATCGTTCGCAGAAGGCAGTTCCTTTAACTATGAAAGGACTAATACGACGCAATTAAAAATTAAAAAAAAAACTAAATGACTATTCTATCCTAAGTCTTATTCTAGTACATTTCCGATCAGTGAACCTGTTCTGTGCTAACTTCCATTGCAAAAATGAAACGGAACTTTCATGGTTCGCAAAAAAAAAGAAGAAGGAAAAAAAAAAAAAATGTAAACAACTCTCGTCATCGCTGGTTACCACACAAAGAACGATATTAAAATAATCACGAAACGAAACGCATCTTTCATAATTAATAATTACAACTCTAAAAAATTATCCAGAAAAAAAAAATATCTAATCTCAACAGAGCTAGGAAAAATTTTATGATTCTTATTCCGATAAACGCAAATAATAATAATAATTTTATAAAATTTTTAATTGGGTCACTCGGTACGTAGGTACCTGAGCGCGCGAAATATTCTTCGCTATTTGGATATACATACCCACCATTTATAGCAATCTAACGGCTACGCCGTCGCAATGTGACGGAAAAAAAAACCACTGCGATTTTTTTTACATATGAGCAGGTAGTGATTTTACTAGGATCAAACTCAAATTTAAAACAAACAGAACTCTACATAACTTTAACAATTTACTATTATCCTGATAAGGCTATTGTGAAAACGGATCGGGCACAAAAATTTAACACGCGATTCAAATATGTAACCCACACAAAATTAAACGAAAAGAAAAAAAAAGAACAATGCTCTGGTAAAATAACAGGCGATATCTTAAGTCACGTAATTTCTACACTAAGTCGTGTCTGCTACTCTAAAAAAAATATTAAATGCTGTTTTTAATTCATGCTTACTGACACCTATTGTTCATCTCTTTAATAACTATAAAAATAAAATAATCGAATTTCGGAATTGATACTAAACTCAATGCGAACGGACAGACTAAACAAATATTGCTCTATACTTTTATTATTTTAAAATTTGCTAATATAAAATTATTTAACACCCATACACAAACGTATGTGTATGCAAGTACCCATACGGCTCTGCACTATACTAGGTAGGTATATCGGAATAACATGAACCAACTAATAACAATAATAATAATGAGACTATCGGGCAAATAATCTCTATATTTATTTAAAAATGGTGAAGTATGAATGAAAATTAAAATTATTTTTAATTTAAGTATTTAGACTTTAAAAATACAAATCTCTAATTTTGTCACATAAATTGAATTGGCCAGCTAAAAAAAATTCTTTTGACTATTTAATTATAATTTGATTTTTTTAATTAGACTCACATGAAGATTTGTTGAGAAGCCTTGTCTTCCTTCCCGCTCAAAATTTGCGATGAGATGGTGAATCGCTGCTCGCAGATTCGGTGATATCTGACCCCATCACAGTCAGAAAAACGGAAGAGTAGATGATTCAGATCTTCTCGAGCCTCACTTTGGGACGCCAATGTAAGGTGTTGAAAAAGAAAGTGGAGAGGTGGTGGTGGTTGTCGTCTATTGGTCGTCTCCTTCTCCTCCACTAGTATTCATCTTCTTCGTCCTTCTACTTGTGGCTAGCTCTCGGCAGTATAGAGACAGGACTCTTGAGTCTCATATGGGAGAAAGGATTCATGAGAAGAATCAGAAGTCATCTGGTATTTTTAATTGAGAGTTTGTTTTATTCACTTTTTTCTTTTAAAAACAATTTACATTTATATTTTACAAATTGCGATGGTGTTAGCACAAAACACTTTCTTATTTAAATTTTACATTATAAATAAATTTGTACATTCATTTTGTAATCTTAATTATCTTTGAGACTTTAAATTTATTATTATAGAAAATTATAAATTGGCGGGTCCTCGCGCTGGAGGCGCGGGGACCGCTAGTTTTATCGACTATCTTCCAAGTAGGCAAATTTGCAAGAGTGCAGAGAGGAAAGCTTGTAGCTAACCTACCTCGCCATCCCCTCCCCAGCGACAGCATACCTCAGTGTTATTGGTTAAGGCGGCCGCCGCCATCTTTGATTAACTATAGCCACTTAGATGTATCTTTATTTTCTAGATGGTACTCTTAAATAACATGCATCCACGGCGTGGGCTCTGCATGATCCCGTACAAGGGTCAAAGAAATACTTGCGTGATAGGTGCATGATATGTGAATGATCAAATGGTACTCTCATAATGAGGTCACGCGTGATCTGAACTTGGTACCTATCCCGGCAATGCACCTACCTACTAATACTCTGATGAAGATTATATGAATTTATTATTTTATTACAAATGAAACTTTTCCCAAATTTTGACTCCTTACAAAGTATTGTATCAATCCATGCACTAGTAGATATCACTACCCTCGAAAATCGTTAAAATTTGAAATACTTCCCCACTCACTGTATACATATACCTACACAAGTTTCAACGAAATGACAATTGGCAACAGAGAACAGCGAATGTTTCCTAAGAATAGAAAGCTCTTTGGTAATTATTTACTTCGTGGGCTTCTTCGATTTTTCACGATTTTTTATATGAAACACATATCAAATTTATATGCAGATTGGTAAATAAGCATGTTATGGATTGATTTGATACCATTTGAAGTATTTTATCAACCAATTTTAAGTAAAAATCAATTTTAAAAGTTGCCTATTTTCTCATATAAACTTTTTTTCCATGGGGTAACACTTTATTTTTTGATTCTAAAATTGGTGTTATTGTCTGAAAAAATGAAGATATTGTTGTTCATTATCGTTTAGTTCGTCAATTTGGATAGATTAGGTGATTTAATAACATCTTCGAATGATAACACTACGATTTGAATAGGTTAGGTTAAGGTTGGAACGTAGTTTTTACCCCGTAGGGGTTCCACCCCCCAAACCCCCCATACCTCTTTGGACACCTCCCCGAATGATAACACTACACTCTGTTAGGTTAAAACATATTCATTTAGAACGGTTTTGTCAAAAATCGAAGAAGCCCGCGAAGTATATAATTACCAGCTCTTTTAACCTGGCCTAGGAGGTTGTAAGTCCCCAGCTCTGTTGTCCAAGATATACTCATTGTCTGTTGAGATTGTTTCCCAATACATTGGTACAGATAGATATTTAATATTTTTAAATAATGAAAATCAACATAAAAGTACCTACCTCTTTCATTGTTTCCTCCACCATGAGATTTACACAAGTTAGAAGTGGGATTTGAATTCCAGCCGTTATTAGGCATTTTAGTTTAAAATTATTATCTAACTAAATTACTTATTATTACTTATATATTCTAGGCACAATTCTTAATGTGTTACTCTACAACAAAATTTGACACATCAATGTTTTGTTTATCACAAACATTACGTTGCCATGGTAACCATGACTGTTCTAACATCTTCCTTTTTTCATTATTTTTTTTCGCTGTTGACATGTCGTTGGAAGCCAGTTGCTATGATTAATAATTGCCCATTAAATTGTATGTGCTGCGTACTAGAAACAGCATCTTCTCATAAAATGCGTCTACGGAAAGGAAGCCCTTAAATTGTATGTGCTGCGTACTAGAAACAGCATCTTCTCATAAAATGCGTCTACGGAAAGGAAGCCCTTTATTCACCTATGCATTTAGTATGAAACGCAGCAGTCTGGGTCATAAGATGTCGTTGCAGAACCCCTATTCTATGTTCCGTGACATATACGCTGGTGTGAAGTAACACATTTTTGTATGGAAACGCGTATAGCACCACTACAGAATACTTTGGAAAGTTGCGCACTCCATACAAGATTTCCACGATTTTCTCATTTTTTACGGAATTGGGGTTCCTCTTTCCAATACGTAATCTTATTCTGGGATTTAGACCTATTTAAAAGTGTTTAGAAAATACTCTTAACGGGGTAAAAAAAAAAATGTGCGGGGCTTGCCTTTTATATACTTCGAGATTTCCAATAATTGATCATAAATTTCCAACAAATATTACTCTACTATGAAGACCAATGCAGTTTTGAATATGATTGATCAAACCTTCGAGGCCTTTTGCCCGCGTATTGGGGCACCTCCAAAACATGCTTTTGAACGCACCAAGCGCATCTCCGGGCCACTCCGGGGTCAAAAAACGTTGCTCCCTCAATTTACTTTTAATTTGGGAATTTGAAGAAATCGTTGTGTACCAAATTAGGACCTTATGGACTCATCAAATAGTCGTTTTGACTGCTCAAAAAATCACTTCGTTGACCTGATCGGTGAAAGATAGAATTTAATAATTATTGTCATGGTGGAGAGACATTCCTCTTCGGCGGTCGGTTTTCCTGATTTCTTCGAAGATTTTCGGTACAAAAAATGATAACAAATTATTCAGAATACAATGTTTTACGTTTTTCTAAAGAAACTGTTGAGACATGTCCAGTTTTCCCATAGCTACAGAGTACAGGTGTCCATTTGCTTCGAAGTGCCTCGTGCCGGAGTAGTTAACTTTTGTTGGATAGGTATGGTTCATTTTGAAAGACCACAAGGGCGACTGCTGTTTACTTTAAAGTTCATATGCATAGATTCACAATCCGTCATCTGTCAAGGATATCGTTTTTTGAAGAACCGTTTGCTTAATTTTAATATTCAATCAATATATTATTCTCCCTTTTACACCCCACTCAGGAGCATAGGGAGGCAACAAGAGCTTTCCATTGCGCTCGATCTTGCGCAATGTTTATGACCTCCTCCCACACCATGTCCAAATACCTCAGCTCTGCTTCGAAGGAGCGGAACACAGTGTGAGAGGGTCTTCCTCGTCTTCGGGACCCTGATGGGAGGAAGAACAGCTCTATCCTCGGCCAACTGTCATTCGGCATCCTTAACATAATGTCCCAGCCAAGTCCATTTCCTCCCCACAATGGTAGAGGTGATCTGTGTGAATTTTAATATTCACACAGATAAAATAATAACTGTCGTAGGAAATTGGTGGTGACATTATAAACCATAGGTATGGTTATATGGCGCATTCTATAGTGTTTCTAATTAATTGGTTTCTGAGTTCTATAATAATTTATTGAAAGAATGAAAGTTGCATTTTTCTGGCTTGAGAATGTTACAATTACATCACTGAAGTCAAAGGCTTGATGCAAGCCGGCTTCAATGGAAATATTTTTTTAACTGATTGAATATTAGGACTTAGAACAAAAACTATATTAAGGGTTATTTTCCAAACCTGTACTAAAATGGCCAACATTTTTTTTAAGTGGGAAACTTTTCTCCGTGGTTTTAACGTTAAGTGTGAAATACCTTTTAGAGTAATTATTCTTTTCGAAAAATTAATGAAAAAAAAGTGACTCACGTTTCAAGATTGTGTTTTATTTTTGAGGTTTTCGAAATTTTCTTTATGATTATGTCAAAACATTTTTTCAGTCATAAGCTATTAGACAAATAAATGTATTTTTAGTTCCTAAAGTGGAGTACTTTTTTCACAATTTTCAGTTTTAGGTCAAAAGGAAAACAGAAGAAAAAAACTCGAAAAACTTAAATAATTCGAAAACCACTGGCACCCACGGTTTATGGAAAGAAAATTATTGCAAATAAGTTCTAGTATCTTTAATCCCTTTCCAGAACCAGTCACTCACTTTCTATCTATCTTTACAGGTTTTTTATTTTTATGTTGGTATTTATTATTGTTTTCGGTTAAGAGTGGCCAACTGTGTCTGGATGGAAAGAGCGGGAAATATGAATAAAGAAGAATATCATCACGAGAACATAGATAACATTTTGACACTTCTTGAAACTTTGTCAAGATAAGATAACCTCAAAAACCAGCGACTTGATTATGTTAAAACGTCAATAGAATTTTCCTATAGAGTTATTACTTGAAAAAAAAAAATCAGAAAAAGACTGTGTATACGATTGATATAAAAAATTACTTATTTAACAGTATGTCTGACATATTATCTCCGAGAGATTCTGGAGAGTATATCTCTAAAAATTCTAAATTTGTTTCAATCAATGAATCCGGAATCTCTAAATTAGCTGAAGAAGTATGACATTTTTATATTTTCTTGAATGTAGAATATTTTTAATAGCTTACAAAGTTCTATTGCAGCTATTTCAATAAATTATTATTATGTGTGCATGTTTGTGTATATGAAATTTAAGAAAAAATGTGTATTAGTGTATTCTTCTATTAATTATTGGCTTGCACCCAATCTTGGTGTATTAGTGTAATAAACATTAAATTTTGTTTTACAGATCGTATCGAATTTTAAATCTGGAAATATAACAATCGAAGCTTATGGCGAAGACGGCCTTCACCCTACACGGGATGAAAAAACATTAGTGGACTGGATGTTCTTAATCGATATTTTAAATTTTTGTTTCTGGACACCAGGTGACTCCACAAAATGGAAGGTTGACCAACAAACTGGCTACTTGGCCCTGTGCGCTGCAGTTCGAAGAGCTGTAAAGGTAATGGGGATCATTTTAAATAAATTTATTGCAGTACTGAATGAGAAATAACCTGATCTTTCATTAATATTTACAGGAAGGCATAGACATCACAAACCCCTCCTATTACTCCAGGATAAATGAAGAGAAGCTGGCATGTATACTGAGGTCAGATGATGGAGAGACTGTGGTTCCTTTACTCCCTGTCAGAGTCAAATGTCTGCACGAAGTAGGAAAAGTTCTTGTTGATAAGTACAACGGAACTTTCACAAACTGCATCAAAGAAGCAAACAAATCTGCCGTCAAGCTGCTGCAAATTATAATCGAGAACTTCCCTTGCTTTAGGGATGAATCTGTTCTAGATGGACACAGAGTTTCATTTTACAAAAGGGCACAAATAGCCGTTGCCGATCTTTGGTCACGCTTTTTGGGTCAAGGACTGGGAGAATTTGTCGACATTGATTCTCTTACCATGTTTGCTGACTACCGAGTTCCGCAGGTTCTTGTCCACTACGGTGCTTTAGAATATAAACCAGAATTGATGACAATTCTAAAGAATGGTAATAATGTGTTTAAGTTCCTATAATACAACTAGAGGTCCGCCCCAGCTTCGCACGGGTAGATAGGTACTTAAAAATAATTTAGTTTTCATACAGATCCCTAACTTTTTCAAAATATTTTATAGCATATTATACGGTATTTCGTTCACTACAAAATAAATTTAATTAAATTTATAGCGTCAACAACACGTGGTAATTATGCTGTTAAAATGTAGCTTATATGACACGTTCGTAGATTTACCATAGCAGCGCCATCTATTGATTACTTACTCAACCCAGTCGAAAGGTATCGACATCTGTTAGAATCATTTGGAGTTAACAGATAATTGTGACTGTCAAATAATAACAGACAAATAATTAGCAATAAATTAAAATTGCGACTATAATTTGAGATTTAAACTATCCTATCTCTCAAGTTGGATCGAACTGCACATGGTGTGCGAATTTTATTATGATCGGTTAAGTGGTTTAGGAGTCCATTGAGGACAAACATTGTGACACGAGATTTATATATATTAAGACATAAACATTATTTCAATATGTTTAAATTACCAACATGTACCGAATTATAAAATCCTAAAAAGTAATGAGGTGATTGGTAGCCTAGTGGTATCAGTTGACAGCTTTTGTATGTACAGCGTTCAGAAGGTCGTGGGTTCAAATCCTGGTGCCTACCATTTCCACATTCACGACAACCTTTTTTTTTGTGAAAGATGTCGAAAGTGCGTTTGTGTTCATTTTGGGTGAGCTCAGATTCATTCATTAAAGCAACTACTTTTGTATGTAAAAGTGTTGTATTTTTTTTATCCATCACGCTATTCCCCGTACGGGGTAGGCAGAGAGAACGGACCTCCACTCTTTTCTGTCCAAGTCATTCTGGGCCGGCCCTGCTTTATTAAACCTTTCCTTTCAGCCTTATGAATTCTCTTTGTGTGGTATTGTGGTAATTGACAGTATTTATTACCCAAGGTCTTTTTGGAGATGGATTACGGCTCATAAATTTCATGTTAAAAATATTACAGTTTTGACTGTTTGGAAATCAAACTCTTTATAATATAGAATTCTATAGTTATTATTATATAATGTAGAATTTTCTGAATCTCATATTTTGTTGCGGTATCAGAGAAATAGCTATTTTAATATACTCACCTAAATGAATAAAAAATATTTGTATCCCAACACTGAGTAACTTGTTATTGTTCCCCTTTCAGACACAATACTAGAGAGTGGAAGTAGAGAGGAAATAGAGATACGAGGCTGCTGCATCCATGCCGTGGAGCTGGTGACCAACTCCGCTAGAGCTAAGCTGCTTGCAGAGGGCTGTGACTTGGCCAGCAAACCATTAAATTCTGTTCTAGTTGATTACTTCCTATGGACTTACAGAAGAGCGCATGCTGAAGAGTTGGAGTACATTCCATTTCATAAAGTCTTTGGATATTTTTATTAAAGTTATAATGTTAATAATGGCCGACTGTTTTTGTTTTAAAGGAAATCCTATACCCTTGGTCGGTATTTCCATTCAAACACTCTTATCCTATAGGTACTAAATATTTTTTATTCATATGACAATAATACCAATGCGACTACAGGAAATATTTCCCATCATATTAGCCCGTAATTATCCACTGCAGGACATAGGCCTCACGCCACTCTCTGTCCCTGGGCATCCCCATCCACTCTGTTCCAACGGCACGCACGATGTCGTCGCTCCACCTCATCGGCTGTCTTCCCACACTCCTTCGGCCAGTCTCTGGTCTCCAGTCTGTCACTCTTCTACTCCATATCAGTCTGTAATTCAATAGTTGGTATGACAATTAATAATAACAGGTGTCTAGAGGAAAAATTTATCTGTGAAATATGATCAGAGGTTCCTACATACGACTGTTGCTAGGGAAAGAAACACTATCAAATTTCGTAATAATAAAGTTTTCAACGTGGTAAAGTAAAATTGAAATTCTTTTACGGAAGGGTATATTTCGCAATACTTCCAACACTCAAAAGTGTAGGAATTATTGCGAAAGTACAGCTGATTTCAAGCTGGCATTGGTTAGTTGCACTATCTCGTCTCCACCCCTCCCCCCGGTCGACAGGAAAGTAAGTAGTATTATTATACTCTATGACAGGCCCGATTACCTATAATAATTATCGAGTACTTCTTGAAGAAAAAGGAAAACTGGGTGTTCGATGATGTCTACTTATTATAAAAGTAAAACTTTAAAAGTAGGTAGGTACGCAATATTCAGTTGGTTCTCAACATGTTTCATAAAAAATCAGCAATAACCTTGATATGATATAAGTAAAGTAGGTATAAGGAAATATAGTAAGTTTTTGTTTGTGATTAGCAAAATCAACACAGTCCACTTCATTTTCAAAAATATGACAACCTCTTATCACCCAAAACAGCCCAAAACGACTCAAAAAAACCACCAAACCCCCAAAGAATAGGGTATTTGACTAATTTCCAGAAACCATTTTAAATTATTCTACGATACATTATAAGCCCATTCTCTTTATATTTTCTGAAGATATGCCATATTTTATATGAAAATCATGTTTAAAGTTTAAATATCAAAAAACGCGCGTAAAACGCTGTCTTGTATAATGGCGCTGGTCACGTAGTGCATTTTACGTCACACTTCTGTATTGGTATGAGGTTGATGACCACTTGATGACTATCATTTACCATGGGGTGACGTCACCTTGACGTCACGGGGACCACAACTAATCACAAGGCGTTTTCATCGGTGACTAGTTCCATAGAAATATTTGGATTTTTATTACGTGTTTTTATAAAAAATAAGCCTATTTAAGTTGTAAAATAAAAGAAATAAGCTTTCTTGGGCCATTTTCAAACAGGATGACCACAATCTGTATCTTATTTTTCATATTGTCAAATACCCTATTAATCAACAACGACAACTGCAACAACCTGGCAACAACTGATGATATTAATCCTCTTCATTGTCTATGATTGCGCCTGCGCAACAGCGAAGATTTTTGGTTTCGTTTTGAACATAGAAGAAGTTGGAAGAAGTATAAGTTTTGAAAATGTCGGTTATTTTCAAGTTATTGTCGTCCGTATTTCGTTATTTTTGAAGTTTATTTTGTTTCAATATTATTGTCTGTATTTTCAAAGTGTTAATTACCATTATTACTATGGAAGATAATTTCGATGCGTCTCCTCCACAATCTCCAAAGAAAGCTCGCAGAAGATCTTCGTTTTTCGAAAGAAGACAGTCAATGTCAGGTATGGTTGTCACTATTTTTACCAGAATGTGATTATTTGGCACTACTTCGTCAACAAAATATTATTATAACCTATGTAACACGAAGGCGGATCATTTATGTCATTATTAACCCTAGAAAGCTGACTTTCGTCAACGTGAAAATTAAATAAATATGACCCATTTGCTCATTATCTTGTGAAGTGTCGGGTTGCTTTGCTTGTGTCGTGTAATGATTTTGTTTCGCCGGTAAGTTATCTCATTTTTCAAATACTTGTCGTTATTTTGACGAATGGCTTTTGGTATTAAGCCTTTTGAATGGACAGTGAATAATTACTTCGAAACCTATCTTAAAAAATGACGAAATAACATATTACGCTTCAATTTAGCGAACACAAATGATGTGAGGAAGGAACATTTATTGGTTGAAGATATTTTGTTATAATTATTAAGTTTGCGGGCTGATTCGGTGTTTTACGATTTTTAATATAAAACACGCATCAAATAAAAATTGTCTATATTTTATTAAGTTTGAGGGCTGATTAGATTTTTGAAAAACTCTTCTAAATGAATATGTTTTAACCTAACAGAGTGTGGTGTCACTCGAGGAAGTGTCCAAAATGGTATGGAGGGTTCCACCCATCAAACTCCCTACCTAACCTAATGCCCCAAGCCAGCTTGCGCAGGTAAGACGGAGTGTGTGGTTGGTAAAACTGTACATTCAGAAATAAATATAGAATATCGATATTTCCATAATAAAAAATATCAATGATTTATATCAATTATTTAAAAAAATATGTTGATAATTTTACTTAAGTATACATCGATATTTACATTTATCCGTAAATAATTCCGCCAATCATTTAGAAATATGTACTATAAAACAACCATTTTTTCCCACATTGTTCGTTTACGCCTTGTTCTACATATATAGATATAAAAACACAGCAGAAAAAAAAATATTAGTTTGGAAACATTATTTCGACCCAACGGTTTGCAGAAGATAGTGTTGTCTTTGCTGCACGGTTGCGAGGAGAAAATGAGGCTTGCGTCTGTCTTACCTGCGAGGAGAAAATGAGCGTGTGGTAGGGGCATAACCCATTTAGATTGTAGCGTTATCATTCTCGGATGTCATCAAATCCCCAAATCTATCCAAATTGAACAACTAAATGACAATGACCAGCAACATATACAAAAATTTACATGTAAAAAGGGTTATATTAAGTTTGAGGTCTTTAGATTAGTCACTGAGAAAATTTATCATTTCATAAAAAGAGAAAGAATTGAACACAAAAATGGGGTAGGGTTGACGATTAACAAAGCTCTTAACTATTTTCCAGTTTTGCCAGTCATTGAATCTGCTGTAACAGAAATTCGTGTGGAAAAAACAGAAGAAGCTAGATTGCCACAGTAAGTAGAACTTTATTATTTAAATAGAGTACAATAAGATGATTGCTGTTGAAATGAAAGAAGTTCAACTGGGGTTTCTTTCTATTTGCAGGTACATGGACCTCTTGGGCGGTGAAAAAGCAGCTTGGAAGGTCTACTATTCAGAAAAAAAGAATGAGTACAACGAGTGTTTCAAGTTAGTTCTTTAAATTTGTATGCTTCACCTAATGGTGCCATTGTTTCTAAATTCTTCTTTATTTTTATCCGTGAGGGGTAGGCAGAGATGGTCGGACCTCCAATCTTTTCTATCCTAGCACACTTCCACTTCTAGCATTTCTCATAGAACCTCCTATTTCTCTTACTTCTGACCTGGCCTTCCTTCCTAACTACATATCACTTGCTCAAGGCATTCATTTTCTATTGTTATTTTACAATTCGTTCTTGCTTCATCCTTTTCAAAGACCAAAAACCTTGTTTTGGTTACATAATTTTATGACCCCTTTTTGTACAATTTTATTTATTTTTTTATTAATACTTTACTGTACATTGGAAGTATGAGTAACACATAAAATTTCACATAACAAAGACATCACAAAATCAACATACAGAGGGCGAGCTTACCACAACGAAATTGCGGTCTCTAACAACTAACCCAAATATAAAGAGAAAAAAATAAAAACATAAAAAGAAGAACAAAGCAAAGAATACAATGAAAAAAAAAGAAAAATAGGTGGGGTGAACACACACTTGACACAAGTTGTTGCAAATCATCTACATACATAAGCGCAACTACCATTATTTCATTCGATTTAACCCCAATATTTATACCTTTTAACACGATGTTAGCTGCTCTCCTTTTATTTCAATTATCACAGCGACAAGTTCCTTAAATGTTTGTGGGCGCAATTTAATTAAACAACTCCTTTGCAAATACACAATTTATTCAGGATACCAAACAGTTACAAACAAAACATCGACAATAAAACAAAACAAACGACTAAACTCCAGGGCGCCCATACAAATCACTAGCACACACGCCTTGCATGCTAGGATCACAAAACACGACTACTTTTTCAGTTTCCATACATTCAATATCTCAAACCTCGGCCATTCCTACCCTCAGGTATTATCTTGCATCCCTTTCTATACATATGCACCCCTATAAAAACAACCCATACCCTACATCCATCTCTTTCACACTTAACCTTACCTGCTATTCATATCATATAGGTCTCTCTCTCTCATACACACACGCAAACATATACAAAACTCTGCACTCACAGCCACTCAAATCTAGAAAGATCTATCATCCGGCCATCCTGGGTTATCAATACAAGAAAACACTCGAAATTTATTTATATTTCCATGGTTGAACTCGTGGTGCAGTTTTCTTCCAGCTATTTTTGCTACCGAAATCAGAAAAATCATCACTGAAGCCTTCTTTAACTCCGAAGCGTTTCGTGGGAACAACCAGACCAGTGATGGGATGTGCCCTGTCTTTCTCTCCCCCGTGTGTGATTTTCAACATCTCGACCATCCCGTTTAACCCCTCTTTGTCAGCTTTCTCCGTCGATGGTGCAGCAGTACTTTTGACCTCAGTCAGCGGACAAAGTTTCTTCGCCGCAATCGAACAATGCCCCGTCTTTTTTCTCATAGAATACTCCATCACCCCTGGTGTATTTTCTCTCTTATCTGCTTTCTTCATACGCTCCGGTCTGTTCTCTTCTTCCATTACCACGCCATCTGCACTAATTTTCTCCACCATTGTGCTCTCCCGTTTCTCGACATCTTCCTCAGCTCTTATTACCAAACAAGTTATGTCTCCCCTTGATGTTGCTGGTACCTCCGCTCCTTTCGTGTTGGTGGGACAGTCAACTTGAAAGTGGCCAGTCTCCTTGCACTTATAGCAGGTTTTTCTATCTCTGATTTCTGGACAGCCCGAGGATAGGTGCCCATTCTCGCCACAGTTGTAGCACCTAACTCGTGGTTTTACATCCCCTTCGTTTTTCTTGGGTTTGGCGTGTATAATGCTCCCTCACAACCTCTGTTGAACCCAATACGCCTAGACTCATGGGTTGATCTCTCGCCGACCTATTGTTGATCACCGACTCAAACGACATTATGTCTGAAAATATTCCATTCTCACTCGTATGTTGGCGTGCAAGAAGATGGTAGGCTAGGTCTTGCGACCATAGCCCTTCCACTAATAACTTTTTGAAGTCAGCGAGGTTCATCTGCACTTTACGACAAAGATAAGACTTCTCGTGGAAGTATTCTGCCGTGTCTTCATTTTCTTGTTGGACTTTTTTAATGGCCGCCTTCCATTTATCTACGGTGCTTCGCCGCCTTGCAAATGTCGCACTGAATTCCGCCTCGAACTCACTCCAACTTCGGAAAGTCCGGCCTCCGAGCCAAAACTTTGCCGCCCCCACAAGTCGCATCTTGGCGGCCTCTAGTTTGAATTTGTCCGGCCAATCGTGGACATCCGCTAAACCATTCAAGGCATTCAGCCAGTTCTCCGCCTCTAGTTCTCCTTCCTTCCCCGCAAAATCCTTCAACTGAGCGTCGAAATTCGGCATAACGCCATATGCCCTCATGGACCTCTCGCTAATCATCAGCAATAATAACTTTTGCTGCTCCAGTAATGCCGCTAAAATTGCGTCATTGTTCGACGCGCGGCCCGCCTGGCCGCCATCTTGGGTTTCTCTCTCGCCACGACCGGTGGACACGTCCGGTTGCACGGGGTTGACGCCGATAATCCCTTCAACCTCTTGTCGAGAGTATTCTCGCTCCATTGTTTTTCAATACAAAAACACGACACAAAGATAAACAATAACAACGTTCGAGTCCTGTCTCACAAAATAACGCCTGATAACACGAGTCTTTTCTCACAATCTCACAACACAAAAAAACAAGTCCCTTTTCTTAAAATACACAAAAACGAGTCCTTTTTCTCAAAACATACACAAAACGAGTCCCTTTTCTCAAAACAAACACAAGAACGAGTCCTTTTTCTCAAAACGTACACAAAACGAGCACTTTTTCTCAAAATACACACACAATTAAAAAAAACGAGTCCTTTTTCTCAAAATTCACAAAAAAACGAGTCCTTTTTCCCAAAACACACACAAATCTAGTCCTTATTACAAAACAAACACAAAAATTTACAATGCACGCTTCCGCCACGTGGTTTCGCAAGTTCGCCGTTTTTAGGTTATATCCCACTTCTGAGATGTTAGCTGCTCTCCTTTTATTTCAATTATCACAGCGACAAGTTCCTTAAATGTTTGTGGGCGCAATTTAATTAAACAACTCCTTTGCAAATACACAATTTATTCAGGATACCAAACAGTTACAAACAAAACATCGACAATAAAACAAAACAAACGACTAAACTCCAGGGCGCCCATACAAATCACTAGCACACACACCTTGCATGCTAGGATCACAAAACACGACTACTTTTTCAGTTTCCATACATTCAATATCTCAAACCTCGGCCATTCCTACCCTCAGGTATTATCTTGCATCCCTTTCTATACATATGCACCCCTATAAAAACAACCCATACCCTACATCCATCTCTTTCACACTTAACCTTACCTGCTATTCATATCATATAGGTCTCTCTCTCTCATACACACACGCAAACATATACAAAACTCTGCACTCACAGCCACTCAAATCTAGAAAGATCTATCATCACTGATTCAAAAATCAAAAAACAAATTGAACAACTACCGTGACTCTCGTCTAGTGAGGTAATAAACCCTTTATACAAATTATATATATATACACACATGTAAAATGCTTATGTTTTTTTTGTATTTTTTGGGAATAAAATAAATAAAAATAAATAAATGATGCACTCTTGCTGTACACCTTTTGTAAGACAGAACTCTGGCGAAAGGTGGCTGTTCACCTTTACACAGGCAGAACTTTCCGAATATATCGAAGTAATGCCACAAATCAGCTGGTTGTTCACTCCAAAGATTGATAAAACCTCCCATAATTTACCACTATCTACCCTTTCTTATGCCTTTTCCAAATCCACAAATGTACAGATAAGCTTCTGATGTTTTCCGTAATCATTGCCCCTCACAGACCACAGATAATAAACAAAAAAGCAATAAATAATTTGATGACAACTTGTATGTTTTAGAAGCTTGAAAAGTAACACATCGTACAAGATGTCACCAGATGCTTTGTATGATGCCCTGACAGCGGAAGATAAGGAGTTCCTAGAAGGCAAGCCAAACCTCAAGGACGTCTGGACAGAATGCAGTGAGGCTTGCATCAGAGCCAGAGACCTGCTGTGCTTGGCAACAAGGCTGTGCGGGGTTGGAGCGCGCTACCAGGAATACACCCACAGTGCCTAGCTACCGGAAACCAGATGTCTCAACTGGATGCTTATTCTTTGTTTCAGAACAGAAATACTTTTATGTTTTATACATAAAACAGGTATCAAAGACCATTCTACTTTAAAATTCCACTCAATGTATTCTATGACAAACATATTGATGTGAATATAACTGAAAATGATGTTAAAATACTCAGTTACGACCATAAAATATGATGCTTTTCGCATACAAAAATACCAACAGTTTATGATGGAAACAAAAGATGTCAAGTGTTTACAACAATATTTTTGTAGCATGTAAAACTTTATTGTATTTTTATTGTTGTTTTTGAGATATCCGGTAATTTTTTTGACAAGTATCCTCTAAAATTTTGGCTTGTTTTATAAGCTTTAGCGGTATTCTTACAGAATCTACCTTGTCTACTTTTAAAAGAATGAAGTAAACCGTTAAAGTTGAACTTTTTCATGCATATATTCCACTGAATAGTTATTGGTTAGAAAGATTGAGGACATATATTATTGTAAATGATTCAATCATTAATGATATGGAATTTATGACACATCTTGTGTTGCTTACTGCTGTAGAAACTTAGCAAATCGTCGCTGCACATCAAAGTAGGTTTATGTACGACGTACCATGTTTTGAGAAAACTACAAAAAACTGTTTTTTATTAAATCAAGACATTATTCATCAAATCTTTAAATGAAATATTATGCAATAATATTTTTCACACAGTTTAACATGATTTTCTATTAAATAACTCTCAAATTGCTATATTATTTTGTGAAATATGTGTACATAAATCGGATTGTCAAACAGCCGCGCACGCAAAATGACACATAAGTCGAGTTTTATATAGAGCTGTCAAAATGACGGACTTTTATTTGAGTTATATAAAAGGAAATAATTAATGATTTTAAGCGTATTAAGGGACTGTTTTCAATTCCTGGTTGTTATTTATGAAAAATTTCAACTAAAAGCTTTATTTTAAAGCATTTTACACGTTATTAAGACTTGTAGGTTAAGGTTAAAAATTTACAGTACTTTTGACTAACAATCAATTTTTCCCTTGAATTTTTATTTCAGTTTGATATAGATATCCAGATAAATTGGAGCAAAGAATTTGTCACTTGACTTGGCTAGCATAGGCTGCAGATGGTTTATACCTTTCTTAATAGTTTTCTTCTCTATATACCTACCTAAATATTGTCATCTCATAGTTCAGGTTCAATTTCTTCTATCAACTGATTAGATTACATCATTGCTCTACTTAATCCTGTTATAGGTATATGTGGGTAAAAAGGAAAGCAAAATAACAGTTTTAAATTGTTTAAAAATATTTTAATTATGATACAAAATTATATAAAAATGCTCTTTAAAACAATAATATACAGATAAAACAAAATAAAAACCTAGCTTAAGAATAAAATGAAATTATATGGATGAAAATGGCAAATTATTGTAAAATGGATGATGGTCTTGATCAATGACTGTTTTTAAATCTTGCAGATGTTTGAATTTAGAATCGGAAATTGGGATAAGTGAATGATATAATCTAGAAGGGACATCAAATCTGGCATTTCGCCTGCGCTGGGGGAGATCAATCCAATCAATATTGTGATCGATTTTGAATTGAATCTCCCCCGTTGGCAAATAGCGCAGAGCTCTCAGGTCGGTTACGACAGGGTCTCCAACCTTTTTTCCCGGTCTGAGAGATGCCAGATTTGATGGTAGAATTTCATAATTGAGGAAGAAATCGTGATGAATGTTGATGATTTTGTATGGCTGTTTGGGCCGAGCCATTTTCATTCTGGCCACATAATCAGATGGAGAAAATATTGGGGGCTTAAAATAGTGCTCCAAAACAGAATGGACGTTATCTGCCTCCATCATTGTGTGGCCCTTTTCCAAAAAAATTTGCTCCAACTCAATATTTGCAATTCTGGCATGGTCTAGTAAAGCACTTGCCAAAACCTTATTCCTGTTTTGGTAGTTGCATCCATCAGAAATTAATATTACTTTTTTAAAGTTGCAGGAAATGTTTTTAAGGAAGTGAATGATGCAGGACGTAAATTCGTTAGCCGTGACACCACCATCAGCCTCATGCCACGTATAAAGTGTGACATCCGCGTTGTTCAACTCATAAATGGTAAAGTTATGTACTTGAAGCTTTTGTTTGTAGTACACCGCGGATGCCAACAACTTTGGGCAAGTGAGGACACTTTGTAAGTCCATGGTGAGGACTAAGGTGGTGTCACTGGCCGAGTCCTTTGCATCACTCTTCGCCTTCTTCGCCTGCTCCTTTCTCTTGATGTGTTCGTCAAACACCCCCTGCTCAATGTTTTTGAGCTTGTAGGAAGTGCACAAGTCACATTGGTCCTTTCTAGGAAGGTGAATAGAAATTTTTTCATTTTTTAAAACTTCGTTGAAAATATTTCTATTCACCTTCGGCAAATTTGATTCCTCACACCAGGAATGGAAGATAGACAGCATGTGATTCATCGACAAGAACGATGAATCAACATACTGTCTTTTAGTGTTCTGTCGACAGTAATGGCTGGGCACTTTAGGAATCAGCTCCAGCCACTTCTTTATATTCTCCCTTTTGTCCATACTCACCTTTTTTTTCAGTGTGACAGGACGAGGGAGAACGTTGTCGACAGGAATCAAACTTGCCTCTGCCTTTTGACTTGTGCACCACCTCATTAGCAAACTCTGACTTACTGCAAGGGTGCTGACGAACATTTTCAAGCAGACTTTAAATCTATTTCCTGCAACCGTGGGCAAATAAAAATCATGCCCAAATTGTTTTTTAGCGGAACCTTGAGCATGACTTGATCTTCGCCTTCTTATATTTCTGATGGATACAAGACCAAAGAAATAAGCTTTCTTCTCTGGCCAAGTGCTAAAAGACCAAAACTTTTCAAAATTCAGCAAACGATCTGCCTCGTCTATTAAATGGCAACAAAATGAGTTTGGAACCAATTTTTTTGGAGCACTGAGGTGATGACACCTAGGCTTCATCTCCTTGGCAGGCCTCAGACTTGATTGCTTATACGTACCATTCTGTTTTTGGTAGCCTATATATTTCTTCCCCAATGTCCTCCTTTTTTGGTGGCTCTTGATTTTTTTTGTTACGGACACTTCCTCGTCTTCTGAAATTTGGATGTCTTGGCCAGCATCCACCCATTCTCCAGTCCTCTCACACAGGCTTTGGTTGGTCCCACTCCCACCACCATTAACAACAATCATCTCCCCTGTAATTGGACACAGCTCCATTTCAACATTCCCGTCTTCATCTTCTGCCGCAAGAGGACACTGCTCCATGCCCACATCGTTTGCAACTTGAGTGTTTGGCTCCTGGGATACTCCATCATTCTCGCCCTGCATCCTCATGTTGCCAGTTATAGGACACAGCTCCCATTCAGGTTCAGCAACCGCGCCTTCGCTGCCCTCAGCTGCAGCACAAGCCAAGCTCATTATATGATGTGTACGTCTTTGAAACATCCTAGAACAAGCCAAAATAAGCATTTGAGCTATCGGTAATAAATTTTGTCATTAAGTGTGATTGCTTCAATATAATTTAATGATTTAATTGGTCAAGAGTGAATTCATACCTGTTTTCAGTGAGCTGTTTTTCTATTGTATCTCTACAAGAAAGGATGGTAAAATAATAATATCAATCCCACTTTCTGAAAAACAAAAAACATAATTGTTAATCGAGATTTTATCATTTACACATGGCGATCCTTACATTTAGGATTATTGACGTATATCTTGTACAAACTTACAAAAATGTCGAATAATGTTCTTAGAGTTGCTTTGAGCACAGTTGAAATAATAAATGATCAGAAAATCTTCACCTAAAACAAAAGAAACACATCTGATTAGACTCTCCGCGTGTTTTTTTACAAGGTTCGAACATAACGCCATAATCTAATAAATATTCCTATAAAATTATACACTACCTCCAAAATATATTTATAGCAGTTAGGGGTACACGATAGAAAAGATGAATTTGCCTTCTCCTCACAATAAAATCACGATCTTAGTCAGTTTTTCTGAAACCAAAACAATGTAAAATAAGTCAACCTTTATAAGTGCGATCAGTCAAAAATTGCAATGGATTTTCTTATAAAAATATACTCACAAAATGTAAAACACACAACAGCACTTAAATAATTCAGTTTTAGAAAGTCTTTGAAAGAAAATAACACTTAGAATCCAGAAAAACACTACGCACAAAACACACTTCACGATCCGTTTGAGAGTAATGGCGTCGTAATCATGTGTCACTGGCCATAGAATTTCCGATTCATGTATCCCATAGACAAAAATGCCGCACACCAAAATCGACTGATGTACGGTAATGTCACATCAGTCGGCTTTGATGTGCAGCATTTTGAAAGGCTTAACATAAACCGAATTTTATTTACAGAACCATTTATTTGTTTCACATAAGTCGTATTTTAGATGATAGAGCCGGTGAAAATACAACTTTTGGTATATTAATCAAAATTTCGTAAAAAATGTACATAAACCGATTTTTATGTGCAGCGACGAAATATCAATTCGGCATTTTGTGACACTTCTCACACTGTCTCTCTGATCAGTTGTAGCCAAGTTAGATAATACATAATCTATAATACACCGATTGTACAACCATGCCTGACGTGAATAAAATACTTTGCAAACGCCGAGTTTTGGGAGGGGAGAGATCAAAGCATACTTTTCAGACATTATCCTCAGTTGTTGATTTCATCATTTGAAAAAATTTTGCAGATTTTTCATCTTGTGAAGCCTGTATGTATTCTGGGCGATGTTTATTTTTCTCTTTAAGATCAGCAGCCCGATTCACGGAAAAGTTTAAGTCTTAAGTTTAGTTCGAAGTTCGAACGAAGTTCGATTCAAACTTTTCCGTGAATAGGGCTGCTGGTAATAATAATTGTAGGCGGCGACTATCTACAGTCTATGTACCTATTCACGGAAAAGTTTGAATCGAACTTCGTTCGAACTTCGAACTAAACTTAAGACTTAAACTTTTCCGTGAATCGGGCTGCTGATTCTTCTATAATTTCCAGCAAACATTCTTTGCACATAGAACAAAGTGTCTTGGTGTGGCCAAAACCCAAGTTGAAGTGCTCATAAAAAACCGACTTATGCATTGACAACGAGCAAGTTTTTCATTTGTCATCAGCTAGTTTTCGTTGATCATAATCTTAAGGTTCAGTTCGGGAGGTAAATAAAGATACAGAATTATTGTAAAGCAAGTATGTACAAAATGACATACTATTTTGTTTTAGCCTCATAACTTTTTATTTATTTAGTAAAAATGGAAACAATGCATCCATCTTAACCATCCTTCACCGGGCTTTGAACCTGAATAGAGATTATTACAGTAAATATAAGCACAGTCATATTGGTCTTCCTGTGCGTTGATATTAACTAGGATAGATTCATTGTCGCTGCTATCATTTTGTTGTAAAAAGTGTTTGTGTAAAATGTCTAACACGAATATTACATTCTCTAGATATGTGTCCAGGGCGTCCGCAGGAAAAACACCGTATGCTTCTATTGGGTTGTTTCTCTAAGGCATGAATCATTCTGGGAGCGGGTCTGGTAGAAGTTTGAAATTTCTACCAGACGCGCTGTTGTTTTTGAATTGTTTTTTTAAATTAGAGACCATCTTCTCCAGTTCATTTACCGAAGAATAGTGGGCACTGGCCAGAGAAGAGACATACCGTTGATGTAGACCGCGTTTAAAAACTTCCAATAATTCTGTTTCGCTCAGTTCTTCATCAAGGGAGCCATTCATCTCAATAATCCTTGCAATGTAATCAGCTGATGTTTCATGATTATTCTGGACCGACGACCAAATGCGCAATTACCAATCGATCATGAATCCTGGAGCCTTAAAACGGTTATAAAAGAGAGATTTAACCACATTCCAGGTCATTTCCTCCATAAAAGTTATACGAAAATGGGTCAAGGCACGACCTTCAGAAATTCCGGCAAGCTTTGGGAAATCTCCTGGACCTAGCTATTTCCTCCAACCGTGAAGAAATTTCTGATATCTCCGAGACCATCGAAATTCCACCGGACACGACCCAAAATGTACGTTCAGGAGTTGTGAACAATTACAGTGATTTGTAACACCTTCCGACAATTTCAAGATAGATGATGGCTCTGCTAATGAAATTACGTTCGCGGTGTCAGAACCAATTGGACGAGCAGGTTCTATAAAATTGAAAATTGGTTGATGTATCGCTTTGAAAAAACGGTCCTCAATTTTTCTCTCAAAAATCTTCCTCTGCTTAGGTCAGATTCTTTAATTTCCACACTTATATCATCCAATATGAAGATTCCTTTCTGATTGTCAATTTCCTGCTCCGAAATTGAATATTATTATGTCTTTAAAGTGGTCCATAAAATAAGTACAATGATTTAGAATTACACAAATTACTTGCAAAAATATATTCTGTAGCATTGCCTTGTTATGTGGGCCAGCAGGGTATCCATCCACATTTTGAATTAGACAATCAGACCATAGTTTTTTGCCCTCGAAAATAAAATATGGTGGCAAAATTTCACCAGCTGCGTTCCTACAAAAAACAATTGTGTGGCAAGATTTGTTGTCATTTTTTATAATTTCTGGGTGATGGGAGTCTTTGTGAAGGACAATATGGGATATCTCATGTTGCATGCTTAAATTACTGCTAGTCTTTAGCCATTGAAAGCCCATGTCAATCAAGACTTTTTTCAGCGTGGACTTGGATCCTTTAAAGCTTATGTTTTCTTTTAAGCTATCCAAGAGCTGTCGGTAATCCTTTAAATTCTATGTGAAAGTTATACATTGTCCTTCGTATAACTGCTCAGTCAAATGGATCTGGAGCCAATAAACTCGGCCCAAGTTTTTTTCTGGTTGGTGAAGCAATAGCATCGTCTTTGCCATTGTTTTTGAGTTCTCGAACCAAAGTTTGTACTCTTCTCTGAGATATTACAGTAGCCAACGCCAGTTGTGTGGTGATGTAGGAATTCTGAAAGTAAAAATTTCTCATATTTCGTAAGTAAACAAAACGGTATAATAGGTAGTACATATTTTGAATTTCCTGTTTTGTATTCTCTGAGCGCGAGTGTGGTGTGTTTGAACTGCGCTGTTCTATACCGGGCAGGCGTATGTTATATACCAGTCTGATGAGTTGTTTGTATATCTGTAGTTTTGTAGACGCCGTGAGGGCAATGTTTGTGTGTGGAGATTGGGGAATGACATGTGTATATATGTTACACAGGGCGATGGATGCAAGTTGCAGCAGTCCGCCGGCTCTTCTCTCGACTTCTTCGGGCACTCGCTCGTGGGGTGCTGCTCCTTACACTTGACGCAGCGCGCCGTGTGGTTGCAGTTCCTTGCGGCGTGCCCGAAGGACTTGCACCGGAAGCAATATCACTTATTATTATTATTGCAAAGTTCTTTTTTATTTCAAACTAACTCATTAATTTCACACATTTTTACAATATCATAATTGTAGTGTTGCTGTGGTTAGATCTGAGGATCACTCTCATCATGGTACTTCATAATAAGAATATTATTGTATAAATATTCTGGAGTGATATTGTATGATGTGCACGCAGAATAAATTAAAATAATGTTAATAAACAGACCATTATAAGGGTGCCGAGCGAGCCAGTCTGCCACCTTCTCTACAGCTTCCATTTGTTGCCGACCATACAGCAACCATAGCCATAGAAATTTCTGATATCTCCGAGACCATCAAAAGTGTAGCGTGCAGTTGTTATCAGCTACTGTGTGTGTGGTTCTCAGCCGGCGCAGGTTGTCTGCTTCAGTCGGTTTCAGCTGCCAAGAGTAGTCCAATCCAAGTCAAGTTCCGAGTCCAGTTCCAAGTCCAGTTCCAAGGTCCAGTTGAGAGAGCAGGTGGTGAAGTAAAAAAGCCAGGTAGATCAGAGCAGGAATATATTCTCGTATTCAATATGACCCGTATATATACTGGCCGCTGTGCGCTCGCGCTCACGCAGGAGCGAGTATACAGTGGACATCGTCTGGTGGGGGCATTGCTCGCACGCGGCACCCGTCTGTATAAAAGACCCGGGTTAGGCGGCGCGCGAGCCCATTTGTCCATACCCCCACCTGAGCACACAACGACCAGACTATCACAATACTACACGGACATCGCAGCCGTACACAGTATGCGCTGCGATGCCCCATACGCTAAAATATACGATACAAAACGCCGGCTCCCGTCTCGGTACCACAGGGATATCACTCAATCCTTTATTATTTGTCCGAGACGGGAGCACGACGGTATACAGTAAATTACAATATAATTAATCAATGATAATCCCCTCCTGTCCGTAACATCCTCCCCCCGTGAGGGTATCGCCCTCACTCCGAAGTGGGCGGACAGGATGCCTCTTCTTTCTGCGCCGCCTCGAGCCGCCAGTGGCTCTCATCAGGGTCGTGCCGCTTCGATCGGATGGGATCCTCCCTGGATCCTTCAGCTCGTTCGC
Organism: Mystacides longicornis; assembly: GCA_963576905.1. Lineage (NCBI taxonomy): Eukaryota > Metazoa > Arthropoda > Insecta > Trichoptera > Leptoceridae > Mystacides > Mystacides longicornis. Next base: position 34,582,010 of record OY756426.1, on the reverse strand, counting down.
CGGAGCCTGGCTGCTCGTCCGCCTGACAGCCGGTACAGTGGCTGCGGAGGTGTTGGTTTCCGAGGTGGCCATCCAGTCGGTGTCAGCGACAACCCTAACCGGGGCCGTCGGCACGGCAGATTCCCGCTGCACAGATGTTGTCGGCTCACTACCGCTCGCAGGGGCTACAGGCTCAGCAACTGCGGTCTCCCAGTTGACAGCATTGTCTGGGGCTGTCGGCACAGCGGGCGCCTCGAACATCCGCCGAGCGGCCGGTACAGTGGCCGTCAGCGGGGCAGGTATGTTGGTCTCTAGGTTGACCCGCAAATCTCCCATGTCGGTCACCAGGTTGCCCGCCACGTTCTCAGTAGCCTTCCCAGGGCTGGTTTCCTCAGCAGCAATTGTGCTGGCTGCCACAGTAGGTGTGTCGTTCGCCGGGTTTAACGACACGTCATCGGCAGCCCGGACAGGGGCCGCCCACTCAGGTGCGTTGGCTGCCATCACATCGCGTGTGTCGTTCGCCAGGTTGAACGACACGTCAGGCGTGTTGGTCGAGTCGACGCTTTCAGTGCCCCTCTCTGGGGCTGCAGGCTCAGCGGCCGGCGCCTCGAACATCCGCTGAGCGGCCGGTACAGTAGCCGTCAGCGGGGCAGGTGTGTCGGTCGCCAGGTTGACCGACACGTTCTCGATAGCCCTCACAGGGCCGGTTGCCTCAGCAACAGGTCCGGTGGCTGCACCCGGTGCAGGCACCGCAGGTTTGCTAGTCGCCGAGTTGACCAGCACGACAGATGTGTTGGTGACCAGCATGTCGGCCAGGTCCTCTAGCCTGTTCTTGCCGACCCCTCCAGGGCCGTCTGCTTCAGCAGCTGTGACCGTGGGTGTGCCGTTCGCCGGGTTGAACGATATGTCTTCGGCCGCCCGGACGGGAGCTGCCCACTCAGGTGTGTTGGCTGCCATCACATCACGTGTGTCGTTCGCAAGGTTGAACGACACGTCAGGCGTGTTGGTCGCCAAGTTGACCACAACGCCTTCGATACCCCTCCGTGGGGCTGGTGTGTTGAATGTCAACCTGATCAACACTTCGTTGGCAGCCTGAGCAGGGGCTGCCCACTCAGGAGGCGTGTTGGTCGCCATGTTGACCAACCCACTCTCAGTACCCCTTGCAGGGGCTCTGGGCACAACAGCCTTGGCGGTTGATGCGGAAACCAATGGTGACGCCGCTGCAGTGACACGTACACCCCCAGCCGCATCCTCTTCCCCTCGATCTGCCCCCGTCAGCCGCTTACCCACCTTCATGTCTGTCACTCCCTTAACATGATGGACAGCTTGGGTGAGCAGCACACATTGATCAGCGCCCGCTGTCTTGCCACCATGGACCGTCCAGCCGAGCGTTGTCCTCGACATCATGGTGTCCCGGCCTGGAAACTCCTTCACTTCCCGGGTTACCACCAGGAAGGCATTGTCCTGGCCGATTAGCATTTTCGGACGGACCATCGGTGCCAACTTGCCGGGTTCCCGGAGGTCTTCAGGCCGCCTGGCCACTAGCTGCTCTGGCAGGACCAAGTCCCGCACGGTGTTCGCCGTCACGGTGTATCTCGCCGACTGGCCCTCCCCCCGTACGGAACAAGTGACGCGTCGCGACGCGGCATCTCCCGTGGCCATGTTCACTCCCCGCAACTGCAGACCACTGGCATGTCCCTTCACTCCAAGGCGGTCGGCCACCTCCGCGTCTATAAGGGTCACAGTTGACCCATCGTCCAAAAGGGCGTATATGGTCTCTTGGCCCGCGGGCCCACTGACCTCTACCGGAACCACTTTCAACAGGACCGGGTACCCTTTTAACCATGTATTCGTCACAGTTTGCACACTTGTACTCGCGGCGGTCACATTGTCCTCGTGGAGTGACTTGTGGTGCGCACGGGAGCACCCCCCCACGCCGCATCTCTTCCCCTTGCACTTCCCCCTATAATGCCCGCCAGCGACACACACGAAACACAGCTGCAGTCTCTTCACCAGGTCCCGCCTTTCGGACACCGACTTGGCGATGTACTCGGCGCACTTGTAAAGTTTGTGGTCCCCTTCGCACAATGCACACACTATTTCACTTTTCCCATCCGGGGAACTCTCCTCGTGCAGCAGGAACACTTTCTCGGAGTTTCTCTCCGGCTTTCTCCTAGCGCCCAGTCCCTTTACTGGTGCTGATATGGCCGCCGTTGTCCCGCTGGAGGCGAAGCGTTGGAGAAAGTCGAGGTATTCATCCATGCTCAACTCTTTCTTGGTGCTGATGTACGACCTGTGAAACACCCACATCGTTTTCATAGACGGTGACAACAGGTCCACGCACGCCTCCAACAGCGGCCTCTTGTTGAAGTGCAGGTAGTCTGCGTCCGCCAGCGCAACAGAAGTCAGCATTGCGTGGATCGTCGCACGTAGGTCGGCTATCTCGGTGAGGGCCGCGCCCTCCGGCAGTGGTGGAGTCCTCTTGAACTGCTGCACGATGTGATGCACGACGTTCTCGGTCTGGGAGAATCTCTCTTGTAGGGAGTTCATAATGCACCCTACATTGCTGGGGTCGCCGGAAATGAGGTAGCCTCTTACCGTCTCTCTTGCCCTTCCTTGCAGGGCCGACCTCAGACGCAGCAGGTTCTCCGCATCTCCAATGCGGCACATCCTCGTCGAGTCTATGAAGTGCTGTCTGAAAGCCGGCCACTCCAACGGGTCTCCGTCGAAGCGCGGCAACTGCGAGGACTGGCTGCCCCTCGCCACCAGCGCCGCTATCCGCCCATCCTCGTTGTAGGTCCCCTGTCGTTGCTGCTGCAACCAGTCCCGGGTGTAGGAGTCGGGCCGGAACTCGTCAAAGGACGGCGGGGTGAACGAGGCGCCAGTCCATGGCGACCCGCTCCCGCCATTCTGCGCTGTAGGTCCCTGAGGAAACTCCGCCTGGTGCTGGTACTGCCCCTGGTGATGCGACGCAGGGAGCGTTGTACCCGCTCCCACCTGCGCCGCCTGCTGTTGGGCTGCCTGCTGCCGGAACACAGGGAACGCTGACCGCGCTCCAACCTGTGCCGCCTGGTGCTGGGCCGCCTGCTGCTGGGACACAGGGAACGCTACCTGCGCTCCAACCTGTGTCGCCTGGTACTGGGCCGCCTGCTGCTGTGCCGCCTGCTGCTGGGCTGCCTGCTGCTGTGACACAGGGAACGCTTCCTGCGTTCCAACCTGTGCCGCCTGGTACTGGGTCGCCTGCTGCTGGGCTGCCTGCTGCTGGGCCGCCTGCTGCTGTGACACAGGGAACGCTTCCTGCGTTCCAACCCGTGCCGCCTGGTACTGGGTCGCCTGCTGCCGGGCCGCCTGCTGCTGTGACACAGGGAACGCTTCCTGCGTTCCAACCCGTGCCGCCTGGTACTGGGTCGCCTGCTGCCGGGCCGCCTGCTGCTGTGACACAGGGAACGCTTCCTGCGTTCCAACCCGTGCCGCCTGGTACTGGGTCGCCTGCTGCTGGGCCGCCTGCTGCTGTGACACAGGGAACGCTTCCTGCGTTCCAACCTGTGCCGCCTGGTACTGGGCTGCCTGCTGCTGGGACACAGGGAACGCTTCCTGCGTTCCAACCTGTGTCGCCTGGTACTGGGCCGCCTGCTGCTGTGACACAGGGAACGCTTCCTGCGTTCCAACCTGTGCCACCTGTTGCTGGGCCGCCTGGTTCTGCCACTGCTGGTGGGGCACAGGGAGCGCTTCCTGCGCTCCAACCTGTGCCGCCTGCTGCTGGGCTGCCTGCTGCTGGGCCGCCTGCTGCCACTGCTGGTGGGGCACAGGGAGCGCTTCCTGCGCTCCAACCTGTGCCGACTGCTGCTGAGCTGCCTGCTGCTGGGCTGCCTGCTGCTGGGCTGCCTGCTGCTGGGCTGCCTGCTGCTGGGCCGCCTGCTGCCACTGCTGGTGGGGCACAGGGAGCGCTTCCGGCGCTCCAACCTGTGCCGCCTGCTGCTGGGCTGCCTGCTGCTGAGCCGCCTGCTGCTGGGCCGCCTGCTGCCACTGCTGGTGGGGCACAGGGAGCGCTTCCGGCGCTCCAACCTGTGCCGCCTGCTGCTGGGCTGCCTGCTGCTGAGCCGCCTGCTGCTGTGCCGCCAGCTCCGCCTGCTGCTGGGCCGCCTGCTCCGCATCGGCTCGCCGTTGACGCTCGTCCTGGAGCTCCTTCCTCGACTGCAGCAACTCCTGTCTCAGCTGGCGCAGGGTCTCATCGGTAGCCGTGCGCTGGCTACTGATGCTGGCGTCGCTGTCGCTGCTGCTTCCGGTGTCCTCCTTGCTCCTTCCTGAACGCAGGTTCCTCGCCATCCTGAGAGATCCGGCTCGAAGGACCAGTCGATGTAGCGTGCAGTTGTTATCAGCTACTGTGTGTGTGGTTCTCAGCCGGCGCAGGTTGTCTGCTTCAGTCGGTTTCAGCTGCCAAGAGTAGTCCAATCCAAGTCAAGTTCCGAGTCCAGTTCCAAGTCCAGTTCCAAGGTCCAGTTGAGAGAGCAGGTGGTGAAGTAAAAAAGCCAGGTAGATCAGAGCAGGAATATATTCTCGTATTCAATATGACCCGTATATATACTGGCCGCTGTGCGCTCGCGCTCACGCAGGAGCGAGTATACAGTGGACATCGTCTGGTGGGGGCATTGCTCGCACGCGGCACCCGTCTGTATAAAAGACCCGGGTTAGGCGGCGCGCGAGCCCATTTGTCCATACCCCCACCTGAGCACACAACGACCAGACTATCACAATACTACACGGACATCGCAGCCGTACACAGTATGCGCTGCGATGCCCCATACGCTAAAATATACGATACAAAACGCCGGCTCCCGTCTCGGTACCACAGGGATATCACTCAATCCTTTATTATTTGTCCGAGACGGGAGCACGACGGTATACAGTAAATTACAATATAATTAATCAATGATAATCCCCTCCTGTCCGTAACAAAAAGGTTCCACCGGCCACGACCCAAAATGTACGTTCAGGAGTTGTGAACAATTACAGTGATTTGTAACACCTTCCGACAATTTCAAGATAGATGATGGCTCTGCTAATGAAATTACGTTCGCGGTGTCAGAACCAATTGGACGAGCAGGTTCTATAAAATTGAAAATTGGTTGATGTATCGCTTTGAAAAAACGGTCCTCAATTTTTCTCTCAAAAATCTTCCTCTGCTTAGGTCAGATTCTTTAATTTCCACACTTGTATCATCCAATATGAAGATTCCTTTCTGATTGTCAATTTCCTGCTCCGAAATTGAATATTATTATGTCTTTAAAGTGGTCCATAAAATAAGTACAATAATTTAGAATTACACAAATTACTTGCAAAAATATATTCTGTAGCATTACCTTGTTATGTGGGCCAGCAGGGTATCGAGATGAAAAATACCACTCATCATGGTGTAGTGAGATTTTTATTTCAGGTTATTTATTTATCAGATCAACGGCCAAAGCCTTTTACAGAAATATTTATAAATATTGTTAACAATTAGTATCAGGTTTACATTAAAAAACAATAATTATTAACATTAACATCCATCCTTCAAATAATAACAATAAACAAATGGATTTCAAAATAGTTACATAACGGTTGGGAAATAAAATCATAAAAATTATAAGTACAATAGGCATCACATTAAAAATGATAAAGAAAAAATATCTACAAAATAAAATGTTATGGCAGAATGTATTAATTTTACATGAAAGTTGGTTTAGGTACACAGAATTTACACATAAATATTGAATGGTGGAGACTTTATGAACGGGGAATGAAGACATTAGTAATAATTATTAAAGTTAACGATAATTAATACTAACTCCGAAGAAGTTAATTATTTTAAAGAGCAGCAAAACTTAAAATCTGCATATGAAAACGGAACGATTATTAGGCTCGTAAGTGCGCAAAATGTCAAGCTAGAAGCCTACATTCTGAATTATTGCTAGTTACACTGGTCACTCGTTACTGATCGCTAATCGCTAAGGATCGGGTAGATCCTAGAGTCTATATTCCATTTTGGACAATCAGGTATGGGGAGGGCTGTTTGCGGGGCTTCTTAACCTGTATCCTTTTTAGAGTTGCAACAACTCGCAATTTTTTTTGCATAAAATGATAACATTAACGCGATAATTAACTATATAAATATTGGATAAAACTTATGTACCTATTTAGTTATTACTTCATAAAATTTCCACACAATAACAGTTATACAATGATAATAGTGATGTTAGGTACAATTGAATACTTTAGCATAATTATAAAGAATATGGTGTAGTTTTACATTTTACACACAAACTCATATATGAGTAATTAGTAATACAGTCTCATTTTGTGAAATTACAATATAATATTTATTTTATTATATTGTGGACGCCATTAAGTATTGCGGCCCAAAGTTTATTACATCTGAAACTTTAAGGACTATTGTAACATTGAGAAAAGAATAGCGATTGTCAGCTGTGGCATACACAATTCAAATATATATTTCTAGGAAGAGTAAAAATCAAGTAGATATTTACTAATCAAGTAAAGTTGTGATTGCCAAATCATGGCAACCTATTGCATGCTCTTTTAAAAACCAACTCAAAATTATATAATACACAGCATGCAATAATAATTCATGATGCCTTTAGGGGTGCATCAATAATGCAGTACCCTGTCCTTACACAAGCAACGCCATTTATTCTTGACTCTTCCAAATGTATTTTCAGTAACCGCTCTTGCTTTGTTATAACCTTCCTTGGGAGATCCGTCAGCAGCATCAACCATGGCCTTGGTGGATAACCTAAATCACCTGAAATGATCATGGAAAAATATAGCTGAAACGCTTTCACAATACTAAAAACTACTTCTCCCTTTCGGTGTAAGTTTTTCATGTTCAGTTTCAAGACACTATTTTCCCAAATATATGCATCGTGAGTTGCTCCATTGAATTTCCAATTTAAATTTCTACAACAATGCAAAGTTATATCAATGTATCTACTAAAATATCTCATTCTAGACAATATATTACATAGGTACCATTTAGAGAATGGTATTGTTTGCGCTGTTTTTTGGTTTGACAATTTTAAAATGTGAACAATCGATGCAGCCTATAACTCCCGTGAATGCCATACTAAGAGATATTATTTAGTAGAGACAAACCTTAGTATAACACAGAAATATTTCCATTAGATATTCTATGCAAGGTATGTTTTCCTTGCCGAATTGATTACAACTTTCAATATGTTATATCATCCAGTATCTACTTTAATTCACTAAATGTTTTTTCTTCAACTTTGTGATCCAAATTTATCCAAAGAGTTTGAACCCTTTTGGAAATGTATCTACTTTAAGGTGGGATAAGTATCTTCTTGATATGGAAAATGCAGCATTAACTTTATGTTCTATGCAGAGACGTCAATTAGCTGGGGTAGCAGTAAAGCTAATATTATGTTTGTCCAGAATTTGTTTATGTGTCAAGGCATCGGTCACTCTTGTTCTATGTTGTGTGGTGATTTTTAAATGTTGCCATCATTTTATATATCAATAATTAAAATATTCTCTACAATTTGTTACGGCAGTATTTTGTGAAATATTATTAGCAACACTTGCAGGTCCCTGATATGAGCCACTTGCCAAGAAAAACAATGCAGTTTATACCAAGAAATTAAAAACAACATGATGATTTAATTTTTGTTCTAGACTTACTCTTTGCGATGATTTTAAATTTGTCAATAGTTTGAGGTCTCTACACAGTATCTTAAAATGATATTTAGATAAGCGATTTCTGTTTTTAAACTCCTTATCGCTCAACTGTGTGACTGGGTCGTTTGTTGTTCTTTCCATGATGAAATCTTAACACTTTTTTTGCCTATTAACTCTTGTCCTATATTTCACTGATGTGTTATCTCTAAAAAATCATAAATTTATTAATATCTAGAGGTTGAAGAAGGTGGGTTGAATTTGGTAGCAGACAAATAAAACTGATATTGTTAGCAGCACATAGCTGCAAAGACTTAGTAAATTGTCGCAAATTAAAAATTTTTTCCCCTTCATATTTTTTTTTGTGAAAGGGATGAATTGGTTTTCCAGCCAGTCCTCAAAGAAAGAAATTTATATCCATCTACATTTTGAATTAGACAATCAGACCATAGTTTTTTGCTCTCGAAAATAAAATATGGTGGCAAAATTTCACCAGCTGCGTTCCTACAAAAAACAATTGTGTGGCAAGATTTGTTGTCATTTTTTATAGTTTCTGGGTGACGGAAGTCTTTGTGAATAAAAGTAAGGACAATATGGGATCTCTCCTGTTGCACGCTTAAATTACTGCTAGTCTTTAGCCATTGAAAGCCCATGTCAATTATGTTTCTCAGCGTAGACTTGGAGATCCTTTAAAGCTTATGTTTTCTTTTAAGCTATCCAAGAGCTGTCGGTAATTCTTTAAATTCTATGTGAAAGTTATACATTGTCCTTCGTATAACTGCTCAGTCAAATGGATCTGGAGCCAATAAACTCGGCCCAAGTTTTTTTCTGGTTGGTGAAGCAATAGCATCGTCTTTGCCATTGTTTTTGAGTTCTCGAACCAAAGTTTGTACTCTTCTCTGAGATATTACAGTAGCCAACGCCAGTTGTGTGGTGATGTAGGAATTCTGAAAGTAAAAATTTCTCATATTTCGTAAGTAAACAAAACGGTATAATAGGTAGTACATATTTTGAATTTCCTGTTTTGTATTCTCTGAGCGCGAGTGTGGTGTGTTTGAGGTGCGCTCTTCCATACCGGGCAGGCGTATGTTATATACCGGTCTGATGAGTTGTTTGTATATGCAGAGTTTTGTAGACGCCGTGAGGGCAATGTTTGTGTGTGGAGATTGGGGTATAACATGTGTATATATGTTACACAGGGCGATGGTGCCCTGAGGGACGCCCTTCAGGATGCAAGATGCAGCAGTCAGCCGGCTCCTCTCGACTTCTTTGGGCACTCGCTCGTGGGGAGCTGCTCCTTAAACTTGAAGCAGCGCGCCGTGTGGTTGCAGTTCCTCGTGTCGTGCCCGAAGGCCTGGCACCGGAAGCACTGCGTTCCTGCTGTCGCACCTTTGGGCCTGTACCGGTCCAGCTTTACCCTACAGCAGCAGATTACGCTGAGAGTGTCCTTCACAACACCCATCTGTTGCTCAGCTCCGAAGTATGCGATGTACATCGCTCCAGCTCCCTTGGTCATCATTCTGACGACCTTCTGGACATCCAGTCCCTGCTCTCGGATGTCCTCTGCGATTTCTTCGACGTCCAGGGTAGGGAGTCCCCGAATCACGCTCTTCTTCATCTTTTCCTCGGCCGTGGAGAAGGTATGGAACAGATGGTCCTTCTCTCTCAGTCCCTTCAGCAGAGCCCTCCCCATCCTTTGAGCAATGCCTCCCTGTCCTGGGAGGTGCTCGTCCTTACGGAGGCCCTTCCTCCGGAGATGTAGGTCACCGTCATGGATGACTTACAGTAGCTCTTGATCAGAGCTACCATGGTGAGGTGGGTCATCTCTCCCACCTTCATCACGACCGGAGGAATCCTCGACGGTCTCTTCTTCGTGGCCCCATGGCCCGCCCCCTCGCTGACTTCGGGCAGCCTGGCGTACTTATTGGACGTCGAGGCGACTGCTGGCGGCTTCTTCCTTGTGGCAGGATTTTTCGGAACCTGCCATTCCATCTTCTCGGCCCCCTTGGCCATGAGGGTGGAGTACGCCTTCTGGACATTCTTCCACATTTCTTCCTATGAGGCGCCAGCAACCAGCTGCACCTCGAACATCTTCGTAGGTGCTCCCCCTTCCGGTTTGGGCACCTTGACCATCCTGGGCTTCCTCACCACCTCCATCTTATCCTCCTGTTTTTCTTAGGGATAATAATTGATGACCTGAAGTTGTATAACATGCAGCGTTTAAATATAATGTCACTCGAGAGCATTGTTTCAGTGTAATTCATAGGTGACTGTAACATTTTATGTTTTCAATAACCCTATTTCTCTCTCAACATGCATCCCCTTACTGGCAATTTTTCTAGCAATTGCCGAAATTATAGAATTGATTTTATTAGATTTTTTTAAAATTGTTAGTATGTTGATGGTAATTCCGTACGGTGCAAATATATCTTGTACATTGAATCCCTTATCTGCCATAATGGGGTCCTCGGGATCACACATTTGTGAAAGATTACTGAGCTCAATAATCTGACTATCACTAGCAGATCCAGCTTTGTCACGCAAAATTTATCAAGCCACAGGGTGTTGCATAAATCAAAACCTTTGTGGTATTTCTATGTTTATATGAAGAAAGCCTGTTGTGCTGTTGGCTTTATTGGGCGTTCTGTGCCATCTATCATCAATCTTGTCGACGGATATTTATTATAACAATCTGTCGGGCAAAAGAATTTAACTTTATCTTTAGACTTCCGCAGCTCAAGCTCCTTCCACTATCTCTTCTTGAGAGATCGTACCACTGTCCAGAGGGCCGTGTGGTCCCCGGACGAGACTCTGGAGAGTCTACTCTGCCACTGATCATTCTTGTGCGTCTGGAGAGATGATCTAATCACCTTCTAGAGGTGGTTGACGAGTGCTTTGTCCTCGGGATCGTAGGTGCGCTGCCACCTCCGCCTAGTAGCGTTTCGTAGCCGAATTAGCTCCAGGATCTCGGGGGGCGGGGGTTTGTAGAAGGAGTGGAGGCGCAGAGGAACATACTGGGCTCGGTTCTCCGTGAGAACCGTGGTCAGCGTTTCCACGCGCTGTCTGTCGCGCCCCTCCAGTTCCCGTGCGTCCCCTAACCACGTCGCTCCAGTTTCTGGTCTGCTTGGCCGGCCTGGAGATCGTTGCTACGTAACTCTGCCTCTTCGGGCATTGTCTGTAGTTCGCCGGGTGTGCGCCGCCGCAGTTGCAGCACGCTGCGGGCTCCTCCCTCGTCTTCTTGGGGCATTCGCTTGTTATGTGTGCCTCCTGGCACTTCACACATCTCACGGCGTGATTGCAGTGGCGAGCTGCGTGGCCGAAGGACTGGCATCTGAAGCACTGCGTGCCGGTTCTACCCTTTGGGCGGTACTTCTGCACTGTCACTCTGCAGTGGCAGATCACTCGGATGTCCCTGACGACACCCATCTCCTGGTCGTGGGGGAAGTATGCGATGTACATCGCATTTCCCTGAGTCCTCGTCGTCATTCTGACGACCCTCTGGACGTTCAGCCCTTGGCCCTTCAGGTCCTCTTCAATGTCCGACACCTCCATTGTCGGCAGTCCGCGTATAACGCTCTTCTTGGACTTTTCCTCCTCGGTTGAGAAGGTGTGGAAGGGCAGGTCCTTCTCCCTCAGTCCGCGCAGCAGGGACTCCCTGTCCGCTGCGTTCGCGGTGTTGACGGAGGCCCTTCCTCCTGAGATGTACTTCATCGTGAACGATGAAGTGACGTGGGCCTTGATCAGCCCCATGGTGGTTTGGTGAGTCATCTCACCGAGTTTAATGACGACGGGCGGTATGCGCGTCGTCCTCTTTTGTGCTGCAGGTCCGGCTCCTTCGCGGACCTCGGGTAGGGGCCCATATTTGTTGGCCGTCGGGGTAGGGGGCGGCTGGCTCTCCGCCGTCCTGGTCTTCTTGGCAGGGTTCTTTGGCGCCTGCCAATCGCCTGCCTTGTTGAGGGGGGCCTTGCCTTTCCCCTTTGGTGCAGTGGTCGCCTTCGTTAGCGACGTGGCTGGTGCGGCCTTCCTCTTTGTAGGGGTCGCGCTTGTAGAGGGTGGGAGCATCTCCTCGATGACCGCCGTAACCTCTACGTTGAGGTCATCCGTCTCCATTGGGTGCAGGGTGGCCCTCATAAGCCTCCCGCTCGGGAGCCTTACGACGGCCATGCTCTATCTGTGGGGGAGAAACAGAAATATCAGAAAATGTTGTATAAAGTAAAAATGAAATTTTTATAGTTACCCAGCGGTGTGGGACCCGCTGGTTGTCCCGGTCCGCTCTGTCCGGTGAGCTGTGCTCCGGTCCGCTCTGTGTCTCTGCGGCTCAGTGTGTGGTACACTATCCGCGTCTGTGTTGTGATATCTGAAAGCAGAAGGAGATAATTAGTAGTATTCCCCGCTTGGTGAGGGCGGGGGAGGTAGGAAAGGTGGGAGATATTGTTTAAAAGATCCTCTGGATCCAGGTAGCCTTTGGTGAACTTTAGATGAAGTGTAGACCAAACTTGTTTAATATCATCTATAGTGAGAGGACTGGTAAGTATGGTTTGGTCAGGCAAGGCCTTTTTCAAGACAGTACTCCTCTTTGTCAAGTTATCGATTGTTATGTTGTCAGTCTTAGTTAGAGTTAGTAAAAGATTAAATAATTGTACAGTCAACTCGGATTTATAGGAGCTTAGCAATAAATACGAATACAGGGTCAGTAGAGAGATTGCAGTTTCATAAGTTTTATTGTTTTTAAAATCAGAAATAGTATCGGATAAAACGGTTGATATATCAGAGGTTCCGTAAGATTGTAAGAATAACTCTAAGGCTTTAGAGGACATCGGAGGTGTGACTCCAGTAAAACAATTTATTAAATTGTCTAAGCCTGATACTACATCGGTTTTTGAACTTATCAAAAGTATAGGTTAAGTCATCATTCAAATTAAGTAAATCAGATAACGACTCATAAAGAAAATGTGCTGAATTCTGATTGCTAATTACATAATTTACCAGATATTTAAATACCGCTCTTAAGTGAGCATTCTTTTTATATACTGAAAGGTTCTTAACATAAAATGATTTAATCTCATAGAAGGATTCAGGTTTGGCATATTGACATGCGTGAGAGGCTGATGATATGAAGGTTGTTAAATTGGAGGGTTGAGGTTTGTTGGCCCTCAGGCTTTTTAGATGTTTACGGACATGAAGGAATCGAGACATGTTAGTGGTTGATTTTACGTAATCCAGGTAGGAAAGGTGTTCCGTGAAACGCTCAAGACAGCAGTCCTTAGAAGGACTCGGCGTGTAGGTACGAAACGTAACGAAGCGCCACTCAGTTCTGAGAAGAACAGAGTGGTGGCGGGGCTCGTGCACCGCAGGTAGGCGCGCTGCTGTTGTGGGCCCCGCTGTGTCGATGTAGCTGGTACTGCGGCTGCGCAGGTAGGCAGGTAGACGCTGCTCGCTGTAGTGGTGTGGGCTGTTGTGGCTGTAGTAGTCAGGTAGGCTCGCTCTGGCTCTCCGTCTAGCATGAATGAATGAATGAGTGCGTGTGTTAATGTGTTCGTGTATACCTGAAAGAGATAACATGTTTGTTAGTGTGATGTCGATGCGCACTGGACTGAGCCATTATGCATCTTGTCGGTCATTGTCGTATGTCAGTAGGTCATGGTGGTGGTGTGTACCTGAAAAAATAATGTACGTCATGTGTTAAGTGGGCTCTGTGGCCCCTACATCTTCTTTTTGTGGTTGTGTTGGTTTGACCTGCGTTTTCCTTTGCTCCTCCGGACGACTGTCACCATCATGCCCAATAACATCCAGCCGGCGCACCAATAAATGGTTTTAAGTTAATAATATTCAATGTTAACGCGACTTTAAGCTTTACGTTCCTTCACGTTCCCCTTTCAGAGCCACCAGTTCCATCCACGCACACCTCGATTTAACTTAAACATAACTAAACTGATGGTAAAAAATGGGAATTGAACCCATGCAAAAAACCCACCAGTTATGAGTCGACTTATTTATTTGAATGGTCCGGCTACCCCGGGCCTGTCTTAATAATATATTATGTTGATCCGGCTACCCCGGATCTGCCTTAGATATTTCATTAGCCTAGAAGGGAAGAAAATGATTAATATTAGTTCTGCTGGATCTGCTCCTGAAACATAAGCAAACAGATTAGCACTTACGCTAGGGGGGTTGCCGAAAAACAATCGCGAGATTATTTTGGGGCAACTTATTGTCTGCCTGGGGGCTCCTTTCGTTCTTCGCGCAGCTGTCAACAGGCGTGGATGTATATATCATATGAGAAGCCTGTGCATCGGCATACGGTGTCTGTACCTGAAGGGTAGTTCATCTATTGTGTACTGGCCGAGATTCCTAATCAGTGGATTGTCGTGCCTGTCTATGCTCTTGTAGAATTTACGTGTAAGATTCATGCAGTGTTCGAGTAGTGTGTCTTCCCTGACTCTGTTGTGCAGTCTTGTTAGGTTCTGGCGAGGGTGCGTGTTGTATATGATTTTGAATGCTCTGTTTTGTATTCTCTGAGCGCGAGTGTGGTGTGTTTGAGCTGCGCTGTTCCATACCGGGCAGGCGTACGTTAGTACCGGTCGGATGAGTTGTTTGTATATCTGTAATTTTGTAGACGCCGTGAGGGCGCTTTGTCTGTTGAAGACGGGATACAGGGCTAGTGACCCGGCTCTCGCCTTGGTGACCGCCCTTTCTATGTGGGATTTCCATGTGAGCTTTGCGTCCAGGATGACGCCGAGGTACTTGACCTCTCCGCGCCATTCCACGGACTCTCGGCCCATACGGATGTGTGGGAGTGTTAATCTACGTCTGTGCGTGAACATCACCCCCTCCGTCTTAGATTCGTTGACTTTTAGCCTCCACCTTCTGTAAAAGTATGCGAGACGGTCCAGTGCGACCTGGAGATACCGTCCGACTTGGTAGTCTGCGTGCGATGTTGCCAGCACCGCAGCATCGTCAGCGTATAGGGCGATGTTTGTGTGTGGCGATTGGGGAATGTCATGTGTATATATGTTGAACAGGGCAGGGCCTAGGATGCTCCCCTGAGGTACGCCCATTGGGACGTCTCTCGGGGTGGAATGTGCCTGTCTCACAGACACGACAAAGTGCCTGTCTGTGAGGTAGGATTTTATTATCTGTACTAGGTAATCTGGAGTTCGTGTAACGATGAGCTTGTGTAATAGACCCTCGTGCCAAACGGTGTCGAAGGCTTTTTCAAGGTCCAACAGGACCATGCCCGTATGGGACTTGGTGTTGAAGCCTTTCGTCACCTGTTCTGTCACTCGGATCAGCTGTTGTGTGGTAGAGTGGTGTTGTCTGAAACCGAACTGTTCAGGCTGGAGTGTATCGTGAGACGTGTGGTGTTGGGTCAGCCTGGTGAATATGGTCTTTTCGAAGACCTTACCCAGTATGGATAGGAGGCTGATGGGTCGGTAACTGGATGGGATGGAGGGATCCTTTCCCGGTTTGTGCACCGGGACTACTCTGCCTGTTTTCCATCCGTCCGGGTAGTACCCTTGGATGAGGCAGGCGTTGAAAATCTTCGTGAGGAAGATTATACCTCTGAGAGGTAAACGCTGTATAAGGCAGCCATGGATGGTGTCGATGCCTGGAGCTTTTCCTCTTTTGAGGCCCCTGACAATTCGGCTTACTTCCCTCGGGGTCACTAGACTGATGTCGTCTTTTGACGGGCGCTCGTCCGATAGTGAGGCGACAGTGTCGTTCACTATCGCGTCCGTGACGTCATCGTGCAGACCCCCAGTAATCTGGTACGTCTGCACGTAGGCGTCCGCTAGGGCATCCGCCTTTTCAGCGTCGGACGTTGCTAGACCGACGTCGGTCTTCAGGGGTGGGATGGTATCGTATCTCTTCTTGAGAGATCGTACCACTGGCCAGAGGGCCGTGTGGTCCCCTGGCGAGACTCGGGAGAGTCTGCTCTGCCATTGATCATTCTTGTGCGTCTGGAGCGATGATCTGATCACCTTCTGGAGGTGGTTGACGAACGCTTTGTCCTCGGGATCGTGGGTGCGCTGCCACCGCCGCCGTGAGCCGTTCCGTAGCCGAATCAGATCCTGGATCTCGGGGGGCGGGGGTTTGTAGAAGGAGTGGGGACGCAGGGGAACATACTGGGCTCGGTTCTCCGTGAGAACCGTGGTCAGTGTTTCCACTGCCTTGTCTATTTCCTCACGAGACTGGGGGACACTGTCGCGCCCCTCCAGCTCCCGTGCGGTGTTCAGGCTGTATCCTTCCCAGTCCGCTTTCGAGTAGTCGTACGTGATACGAGTGAGTCTCGTATACGTCGCGTCTATGCTGAATGTAACGGGCATATGGTCCGAGTACATGGTGCACTGAGTGCGGGGAGACGAGAGCAAGTCTCCCGTGACTTTGACCACTTGTATGTCAAGAGTGGAAGGGATACAGCCCGTCCTATAGTAGGTGGGTGAATCAGGCCAATACACAGACATGTTAACATGCTTAGTGACATATTTCTCAATAGCTCTACCCTTCGCATTGGTAGAGCTACAGTTCCACATCGTATGACGGGCGTTCAGGTCTCCGGCCATTACGACTTTCGACCCGAGCGCCATACATACGTCGAGACACTCCTCAATGTCGGCACTGGGAGGTACATATACCGAAACTATGACGATGTCATGTCGGTCGAGGTGTAGCAGTACGGCAACTGCTTCTACCCCGTCTATCGCGGGTACCGCTAAGAGTGTGTGACGCACGCTCTCTCTAATAAAGATAGCGGCCCCGCCGCCTCGCGTATCTGAACTCCTATCGCAGCGATAGGTGAGAAAGTCGGGGATGTTAGCCCTGACCTCTGGCACTAAACATGTTTCACTAATAAGCAATACATCCATACCTGTATATTCAGCAACGTGCCTCAGCTCGTCCAGCTTGCCGGATGCCCGGATGCTGCGCGCGTTCCACTGTAACACATTCACACTCGTGCCGTGAGACACTGAGTAACTAGTCGCATTGTCACTGTCAATTGTACTAGACATTGTGTTCCTCACTGCACTTCACTACACTTGCCCCAGGGGGGGTGCACACTTCACTCCAGGCTCTCGATAAGCTCTAGTATGACTAGAGCCTTCTCGAGCCTGGTTTTGCACTGGTTTAGTCTGGGCTTGATGGCCATCACCGTGCGTAGTAACGTTACGAGCTCACTCGTGGACGTTTCCTCGGGCTCCTGCTGTTGTGGGCGGCGTGGGGGCGCCGTAGTGGTCCTGGGGGCGGACGCGGGTGCCGCTGGCCTCTCCTTGGGCGTTGCTGGCTGGGCGGGTGTGGGTAGTAAGGCCGGTCCTCTCACTACCTCGCTCCAACTCCTCGTCTGGGGCTGTGGGCGGCGTGTCCGGGCGCTCACCGATGCCACGTACTGCTGCCTCTTGGGGCACTGGCGGTAGTTGGCCGGGTGCTGACCTCCGCAGTTGCAGCAGTCAGCCGGCTCCTCTCTCGACTTCTTCGGGCACTCACTCGTGGGGTGCTGCTCCTTGCACTTGACGCAGCGCGCCGTGTGGTTGCAGTTCCTCGCGGCGTGCCCGAAGGCCTGGCACCGGAAGCACTGCGTTCCTGCTGTCGCACCTCTGGGCCTGTACCGGTCCAGCTTGACCCTGCAGCTGCAGATGACTCTTAGGGTGTCCTTCACGACGCCCATCTGCTGCTCAGCTCCGAAGTAGGCGATGTAAATCGCTCCGGCTCCCTTGGTCGTCATCCTGACGACTTTCTGGACATCCAGTCCCTGCTCTCGGATGTCCTCCGCTATCTCCTCGACGTCCAGGGTAGGGAGTCCCCGGATCACCGTCTTCTTCATCTTCTCCTCGGCCGTGGAGAAGGTGTGGAACTGGTGATCCTTCTCACGCAGTCCCTTCAGTAGAGCCTCCCTGTCCTGGGAGGTACTTGTCCTTACGGAGGCCCTTCCTCCGGAGATGTAGGTCACCGTCATGGATGACTTGCAGTAGCTCTTGATCAGAGCTACCATGGTGAGGTGGGTCATCTCGCCCACCTTCAGCACGACCGGAGGGATCCTCGACGGTCTCTTCTTCTTCGTGGCCCCATGGCCCGCCCCCTCGCTGACTTCGGGCAGCGCGGCGTATTTGTTCGACGTCGAGGCGACTGTCGGCGGCTCGTCCGTCTTCTTCCTTTTGGCAGGGTACTTCGGGACCTGCCAGTCCATTTCGGTGACTGCTTTGCTGGTGGTGGCTGCATTGTTCGTCAGAGTGGAGTAGGCCAGCTGCACCTTCCTCCACATCTCTTCCTTTGAGGCGCCAGCGTCTAGCTGCACCTCGAACATCTTGGTAGGTGCCCCTCCCTCCGGGTTGGCCACCTCCACCATCCTGGGCTTCCTCACCTCCCCCTGTGGGGGCGCGACGGGGCCCATCTTCCTGTCCGTTGTACCTGTAATGAATAGAGATTAAAAACAATTAGTAAAGATAAACAGGCCTGTCTGTCCGAGAACAGACAGGGGAAAAGAAAATATAGTGCGAAAGCGAAACGTTATAGCTCTGAAAAGAGCTGCGTATGTTTACGAAACGTTCAGCGAAGTAGTTCTGAAAAGAACTGTGTTGAGTGAGTCCTCGAAAGTCCTCGTGACGGCGCGATGTTGGCTGCAAACTGCTCCTTGAAGTGTCTGGGCTGCTAACTGCTCCTTGAAGTCAACTCCTCGATCCCTCCGTCTAGCAAGCAAGCATCATGATGATGATGATGAGAAACGCGCGTAGCGCGGTTCGAGCGCGCGTAGCGTGCGTTTATTTGGTCGAAAATGGTGTGGAGTTTACTTGAGTGTGTTGCTTGAGTGTTGAAAATTTTTCGCGGACTGGGCCTGTGCCATTATACGAATTTCTACTTGTGTTTATGATTTCATGTGGTATGTATTGAGTGTGTATGCGCGATACAAGTGTGTTCGTGTGAGAAGCTACTTTAGTGTATGTGTCGTGAGGTGTGTGGTGATGTGATAGTCTGTTTGTGAGTTGTGTGTGCAGAGTGTGGTGAGTAAGTGGGGTGTGTTTGTCTGTCTGGACGCGTTATCGTCAGCAGGTCGGGCATCCTTCTGATGCCCCCCGTGAGGTGGTCTTCATCCTTCTGATGGTCCTTGTAGGCTGGTTTCCATCCTTCTGATGGTCCTTCAGTTTTGCAGTTGGCCGTGCCTCTGCCCAAGTGATGACCGAGAAGAAGGCTGCGCATGACTGTAATAAGAAACGGTTAAGCAAAACAAAAACGAGACATGAGTGAAATTGCGATTTGCAAGAGATTATGTTAACCCGAAGTTAGTTTAAGTATGCAAGTGAAGTTACTCGCGACTTTATTTACACCACCTACTATTCACAAAAGGCCCCCTTCAGGGATTCTACTTATGCTCCACTGCTGGTAAAAAGCCCCACGGCATAAAAACCCAACAGCGGCGCTAACTTAAGATAGACTAGTATAATATGTTTTGCGGTCGGGTTAGGCCCGGCCGCGGACTTAGGTTATTTGAAAAATTAATAGTAATTCTGAAATAGAAAAACGATTAGGTGCTAGCTTAAGGTAATGCTAGGTGCGGTCGGGATAGGCCCGGCCGCGGACTTATAATATTTGATGTTACTCTAGGGTGGTTCTTCCCTTGTGTCGGCTGCCTTGCTGAAACTCGAGAGAAGAAGGTTAGTATTATCCTAAACTATGATGTGGCTGGGGCTCCCTGTCACTCATCGGAGCGCGGGCCGGGGGACAGGTGTGGATGTATTTTGTCCTGTTATGAATCGATGACGGGGCATCTTGTGTCTGTACCGTGTTGGGATGTCTTCGAGCGTGTATTTCCCTAGCGCGGATATTAGTGTGTTCGTGTGGTGTTGGGTGCTGATGTAAAAAGATTCGGTTAGGTCTGTACAGTGTTTTAGGAGGGTGTCTATGTTATGTCTGTTGTGTAACCTTGTAAGGTTTTGTCCAGGGGCGGTGTTGTATATCGTTTTGAGTGCTCTGTTTTGTATTCTTTGTGCCTTGATGTGATGCATGTCCGCGGTGCTGTGCCATACCGGTGCGGCATATGTTAGTATGGGGCGGATGAGTTGCTTGTAGAGTTTGAGCTTGGTGTCCATTGTGAGTGGACATCGGCTATTCAGGACGGGGTACAGGGCGAAAAGTCCGGCGCGAGCCTTCGTGATCGCCCTGTCGATGTGGGGGGCCCATGTGAGCTTGGGGTCCATAGTGACGCCGAGGTACTTTACCTCTTTGCGCCACTCGATGGTCTCCCTGCCCATGCGGATGGGGGGAGGGGTGTTGCGGCGTTGGGAGAACATGATGGCCTCCGTCTTGGACTCGTTCACCTTCAGCCTCCACATCCTGTAATAGTCTGCGAGGGCGTCCAGTGCCGGTTGAAGGTAGCTGCCGACCAGGCGGTACGCGCGCGATGTTGTGAAGACCGCGGCGTCGTCGGCGTACAATGCCAGTTGTGTGTTCGGGGATGACGGGATGTCGTGGGTGTAGAGGTTAAAGAGGACTGGGCCTAGGATACTCCCTTGCGGTACTCCCATTGGGATGGGTCGCGGGGTGGACTGTTCGTCCCTCACCGCCACGACGAAGTGTCTGTCGGCGAGGTACGATTTTAGTACGAGTGTTAGGTATTTGGGGGTGTTCGTGTTGATGAGTTTGTATATTAATCCGTGATGCCATACGAGGTCAAAGGCTTTTGAGAGGTCAAGCAAGGCCATTGCTGTGAACGACCTTACATTGAACCCTCTCGTGATGTGTTCTGTGAGACGGATCAATTGTTGTGTGGTTGAGTGGTGTTTTCTGAAACCGAATTGTTCAGGCTGGAGTGTATTGTTCGCTGTGTGGTGTGCTAACAGCCTGGTGTTTATGGTCTTCTCGAAGATCTTGCCCAGTATTGGCAGAAGACTGATCGGACGGTAGCTCACTGGGAGCGTGGGGTCCTTGCCCGGTTTGTGTACGGGGACAACTCTGCCTGTCTTCCACCCTGAGGGGTAGTACCCTAGGATGAGGCACGCGTTGAAGATCTTAACCATAAAGATCACCCCTCTGAGGGGCACGCGCTTGAGTATGCAGGGGTGTAGGTAATCGATGCCTGGGGCTTTCGAGTTTTTAAGTCCTCGTAGGATCCGAGAGACTTCACCTGGGGTTACGAGCGGGATCTCCAGGGGAGACGGGCGCTCGCCGGCCAGCGTCGCGACGGCGTCGCTTACTAGCCTGTCCGTGGGGGCGTGTCGCATGCCACCGGTGGTTGCGTACGTGTGTACGTAGGCGTCGGCCAGAGCCTCCGCCTTCTCGCTGTCTGACGTCGCGATGCCAGAAGCGTGCCTTAGAGGCGGGATTGTGTTCGCGCTCGCCTTGAGGGAGCGAACGATTCCCCAGAGTGCCGTGTGGTCACCTGGGGTCACGCGGGCGAGTCTGTTCTGCCACAGGTCGTCTTTGTGCTGCTGGAGCAGAGACCTGATCTCTTTCTGGAGGCGATTCACGACGACTTTGTCCTCGGGATCGCCCGTTCTGTCGTACCTCCGTCTGTGGGAGTTCCGGGTGGCTATCAGGTCTAGGACCTTCTGGGGCGGGGGGCGGTACCGCGACTTGGTGCGCAGCGGGATATACTGGGCTCGGCCCTCTGAGATGACAGTGGTGAGTGTGTGTACTGCTGTGTCTATCTCCTCTATGGACTGCGGTGCTCGATCGAGCCCCTGCAGTTCACGGGATATGTATTGGCTGTATCCCTTCCAGTCCGCCTTCGCGTAGTCGTACTGTTTGCGGGAGCATGTGGTATGCTCCGCCCCTATGGCGAATGTAACCGGCCAATGGTCCGATTTCAGTTCGGCGATCGCGCGAGGGTGGGAGACGAGGTCCCCCATCCCTTTCAGTACCGCGATATCAAGAGTGGAGGGGATGCAGCCCCTCCTATAGTATGTGGGGGCGTCAGGAAAATACACGGCGGTGTCCGCGTGTCTGTCGAGGTACCCCAGGAGGGCGTTACCGTTGGCATTCGCAGTGGAGCAGTTCCATGTTCGGTGTCTGGCATTCAGGTCGCCGGCCATTATGACCTTTGGTCCGAGGCCCAGACACCTGCGTATGCATTCCGCAGTTAGCTTCCCGTGGGGGGCGTACACCGACACGATTACGATGTCGTGTCGATTAAGGTGCAGTTTCACAGCCACCGCCTCTACGCCGGGTAGGTCGAGCGGTGGTAGGAGTGTGTGCTTGACAGACTCCCTCGCGAAGATGGCGGCGCCACCTCCGTGCCTGTTTCTATCGCAGCGATATATTTGGAATCCGGGTATGCGGACCCGGTTCTGGGGTGTGAGTCTAGTTTCAGAGATAAGTAATAAATCCATACCTGTCCGCTCGGCGACGAGTATCAGCTCATCCAGCTTCCCCGGTGCGAGGATGCTGTTCGCGTTCCACTGAAGCACTCTACATTCACTCTCACTGTTATATACAAACTGATTGTTCGAGTTCACTGCACTATTCGTGGGACGCATTGTCCGGTTCACTGAGTTCACCACTGTGTTCATAGCGCGGCACTCACAATCACTAACACTCTAGCCCCAGTGGCTACACTAATCTAGGCTGTCCAAAAGCTCTAGTATAACTAGAGCTTTCTCCATTTTGCTGCTACAGGCGGCCAGCTTAGAGCGGGCGCCTGAGACGAGCCTGATGATGGCCATCAGCTCGCTGGTGTCTCCTGCCGGGGGAGAGGTGGGAGGGGGCGGGGCTTGGGCCGCTGCAATCCTCTCGGCGGGGGTGGGTGTCCTACTCGTGGACGGCTGTTGCTCGCGGGCGGGGGGTGGTTGGGGGGCGCGTCCTCTAACCACGTCGCTCCAGTTTCTAGTCTGCTTGGCAGGCCTGGAGATTGTTGCTACATAGCTCTGCCTCTTCGGACATTGCCTGTAGTTCGCCGGGTGTGCTCCTCCGCAGTTGCAGCAGGCTGCGGGCTCCTCCCTCGTCTTCTTGGGGCATTCGCTGGTTATGTGTGCCTCCTGGCACTTCACACATCTCACGGCGTGATTGCAGTGGCGAGCTGCGTGGCCGAAGGACTGGCATCTGAAGCACTGCGTGCCGGTTCTACCCTTTGGGCGGTACTTCTGCACTGTCACTCTGCAGTGACAGATCACTCGGATGTCCCTGACGACACCCATCTCCTGGTCGTGGGGGAAATATGCGATGTACATCGCATTTCCCTGAGTCCTCGTCGTCATTCTGACGACCCTCTGGACGTTCAGCCCTTGGCCCTTCAGATCCTCTTCAATGTCCGACACCTCCATTGTCGGCAGTCCGCGTATGACGCTCTTCTTGGATTTTTCCTCCTCGGTCGAGAAGGTGTGGAAGGGCAGGTCCTTCTCCCTCAGTCCGCGCAGCAGGGACTCCCTGTCCGCTGCGTTCGCGGTGTTGACGGAGGCCCTTCCTCCTGAGATGTACTTCATCGTGAACGATGAAGTGACGTGGGCCTTGATCAGCCCCATGGTGGTTTGGTGAGTCATCTCACCGAGTTTAATGACGACGGGCGGTATGCGCGTCGTCCTCTTTTGTGGTGTAGGTCCGGCTCCTTCGCGAACCTCGGGCAGGGGCCCATATTTGTTGGCCGTCGGGGTGGGGGGCGGCTGGCTCTCCGCCGTCCTGGTCTTCTTGGCAGGGTTCTTTGGCAAGCAAGCATCAAGCAAGCATGGTCCTCTTAAATTCTAGTCGAAGTGCGCTTGCGTCTATACAATACCGCGCGCTAGTGGAAAATGGTTCGGAGTACATCCCGTTCGCGCTACGGGGAATTGGCCGCGTAAGTAAGCTCGCGAGTTACTTTCCCGCCAAAACTCTTTTCCCGCCCAAACCATTACGACCAGCTCAGCGCACCTCGACATAGAGCTACACAAATTTACTTATACAATACAATGTAGGTGAATTTAGACACAATCTTGCACATACCTACCAGCAGGTAGATATGGCACCTACACTATCGTTACTCAAGGTTCAGCATCACCAGGGTCTGATCTCTGGTGTGCCTTTCAAGGGGTCTGTGCTGGGTTGGTTGGCCGTCTCATGGCCCAACCACAGCATGCCCAGCCTCGTCAGCATCTCATCAACTGACGGGCTTTGATTTAGTACAGAAGGTAGGTACCTACTTCACATCACCTTCCAGGTGGAGCATGTACTGGGTCGCTCAGCCATCTCATGGCGCAACCACAGTCACAGCATGCTTAGTCCCTCCAGTGTCTCTTCAACTGACGGGCTTTGATTCATAGTAGGTAGGTACCTCCTTTTAGGACCTACTTATGTTCGTGCGTGTGCTGGGTTGTTTCGCCGTCTCACGGCGCAACCACAGTCACAGCATGCTCACGCCAGTGTCTCATCAACAGGCGGGCATTCTCTAGCACATAGGTAGGTACCTCCTGTCAAAGATTATATAATAGAATAAGCTAATACATACATGTATTAGCTTATTCTATTATGTGATGGATTCTACTGATCTCAGATGAGATGAGCAGAACCCTCACACCGAGGACCGTCTGCCAAGAGTCACCGACTCCAAGGCAAACGAACCTCTGTGGTCACACCCCCTGGAAGGCTTTAAACAGAGTTGTTGGTCTCATCCAACAAAAGAAAAATAAATCGTCAATCAGCCCAGCTATACTCAACTTCAGACTCTACTCAGGTCGTGGTTCCATAGCCCAAAATGTCCTCTCATCAAGTGGGGAATTATCAAGAGATTTTTAGAAAAAGAATTGAGAATTAAAACGAATAAAATTTATTGAACCAAAATACAAATAAATAGATCCTTCTTTGAACAAATTATAAAACCAATTGTGGATCTTTGATAGCTACAAATACACTAACATAAAAAAATTACCTTAAAATGGGAAAAATAAAATTTAAAATTTCAATCATAACACATATATCAGTCTTTAAAGTATAACGCCATATATATTGTTTTTAATAAGACATAGTAATACAAATATTAAATCAAATAGAACCCTGGTACGGTTCGAAATTCCATAAAAAAATTATTTTACTTCTTAAACTCTCGTCAGATATTTTACAACAATTTTTGAGCCTCTGTTCCAAACTTCTTAGATAAACATACAAATATATCAAATAGGCTTCAATTAATATGAATAAGATTTTTCCTTTTATAGATTATATCGAAATGAGAAAACATTAAATTCAGATTTGTGTAAAACAGGGTCGAAGGTCAAATTAAAGTTGGTGCATTTGCTCTCCACGAAAGAAGAATGAAAAAGTGTCGGCGGTAGGTCTCACAGAATAAAACGTATGATTTGATATATCACTTAAGAGTCGATCCCCTAAATTATCTCGCGCTGATCTCTCCAAGAAATAATTTGGTTCCACGAAGGTCGAATAGTTTCAAAGAATCCTTAGCTGGAGTTCTCACGAACAAATGGACATCTCAGAACAAGAATTGGCTTCAGATGGCTCGATACAGACGTTTCGGTACTACGACGTAGGTAATTCGTTAAATGTCCCCAGATTAACATCACATTCCAAGATCAAGAATTACGTTTGTAACCCGAAGGGTAGTTCCCGCACTTCTGTTTTACTTGCGGGGCTATATTTAGTTCACAAACGACACTTCACTTAGACGATTTTACAAAATCAAATTCCAATAAGAATATCCAATTTAATTATTAACAAATCACTCAGGAAGGGTAGTTTTCACCCCTACCCCCCTTTTAACACAGAGTGTTGCTTGATTCGCTAATGCACTCATGAGAGCTGCATATTCATGTAACCAAACTCCAATTTAAAATATATTCCTTTTTACTATAAAATCACAATTTTAACGAAGACGAGACGCAGCTCGTTATTCACTAGATACCACAATGTATAAAACATAAGGACTTCTATTTTCTATGCACCCATAAGGGTTGCATATTTGAAATATGTCAGTTCCCCATTATTCCTCAATTACTGCCTTCCGATTCTTTACGAAAATCTAAAATAGATTTTACAGATTTATTACCCTTACTAGCTGAATAGGGTAATTATTAATTTAAAACATAAGCATCATAAACACAGCCGTCTGACTTCTCACTAATCTACACTTAGTATTCACAACTATCTCCTATTTACAACCACGACTCAATTTAAAAAAATACTTAGCTTAACTATACCTAATAACTAATATGTACAACTATAACCTAACTAAAACTTAATATATCTACATTGGGACATCTATCTTTAAGATATCCTAAATATGGTAACGGTTTCTTGCCTTTGATTCTATATCTTCTAATTCGTAAATTACATCAGAAACTCTCTTAATAACCCGACTATTCACAAACCTAGGGGCTAATTTAGTGCAGAAATATTCACCTGCCTTGGATTGTATGAAATTTTTCTGCCAGACAGAGTCTCCTGGTTGATAGACCACCTTATTCCGCCTAAGATTATAATATTTAGCGTATTTATTGTAAGCTCCCCACAAGTTCTCGGTCACGATTTTAAATAGAGTGGACAGATTCTCCATCCTTTCATTATAAATACGCCGGTCGCTATTGAGTTGATAGTTGATATTATGTAAAATAAATGTGGTTGCCCCCCCCCCCCTCGGCGCAAGGGAGAAATCATCCTTTATTGTTTGTCCGAGGTGGGAGACGCAACCATAATACAATTTCATATATGTGCATATCGCTGTTGATGTACCTAATCGTCAGGTATGGGGACACGAGGCGAGGTTCAACGAGACTCGACGGCCCGCGGTCGTGTGGGGCGCCCCGAGGCACACCAGTGCGGGGCGCACCGTGGCACACCACCGGGCGTGCATGCTCCGCGGTCGTCACTTAATTCGATACCTCGTGTTCCCATACATGATAGGTACTCACATACTATTTAACACCACACATAATCACTGCCGTTCGATACAACTGTCTTAGTAAATAAATCTATAAAAAATGTGAAATAGTGATAGAAAGTAATGGAATATTATATAATTATGCACTTTGAATCAAAAGAAAAACAAAACAAAAGATAAACTCGAGCTAAACTGAACCAACAATGCACCACTCCTTGCAGCAAATCACATTGAAATGACAGTTAAGGTACAAATGTTGCCAACGTAGAAAAAATCGGTCTTGCCAACACTAAATAAAACTAAATACACGTTCAAGAAACATATCATATTTTTTTTTTTTTTTATAAAATGAATCTGTGCTCACTCAAAGTGAACACAAATACACTCCTTGACTCTTTCACAGTAAGCTACCGAAAGCTTGTGTCGTGAAAGAGGAAGATGGTCGGCACCTGGGATCGAACCACGACGTCCGCAGTGCGAAAGCCGGCGTTGTAACCGCTGGGTCACCAACCACTTCAGTGTAATTGTTTAAAAAATGATGAAAGAATTAACAATTACATACGTAAAATGAATGGGTGGGCTAATAAATTGATCAGGGACTGTAGATTCTGTCTTAAAAAGATGAACATTATAAACAGGTTTTTGAGAAATATTGAGTGTGCTCAAATAAAATACTTTACATACCCTAATTTCCTCAGTTTTAACGAAAAAAAAATATTCAAAAGAATATTGACGTCTTGACTCTTTTCCGCATCTTTACGTGTCACCCGTTTTGTTAGTGCTCGCCTAGTTGTGTTAAGTAAAAAATGTTTTTTTTCATTTTGGTCTAATGCGTAGAATGATTTGAATAGATTATCCCTCTCATCTGACATTATAATCCTACTGCAGTTGAAAATGGAAGATTTTTCACAATTTTTTAAGGTTTTGATTTGCTTTTTGGAACAAACTTTCCCCGCGTATTTTTATATGTTTCTCCAGCTTGGCAACTTTTCTTCGCAATGTTACACTGCCATTCCCTTTGGTTTCGTACTCTTTTACGGCATGCCTTCTTTGAAGTTGTATTACATTCATCAGATGTAGTTGGTATAGGAGAAGTTCTGTAAAATGAAAATAAAATGTTGCTTTATTACGAGGTTATTGGTAGTCCAGATATGATGAATAGTTAACTGTATTTTATTCTATATCAAAACGGGACCGGGCAGCGAGGAGCTGAACCTTAAGCACCAACTCCCCTGCTACAAAAGATTTGTTGTTTATGATTGTGATGTATCGGGAATATTTGCAAAAGTGGTGAGCTGTCTGTGAATGTGATGTTGTTGATCAACGTGTTGTGTAGATAACTACATAATATTTCTATGGTTTGTAATGCATTTAGTGTGAGGCCTCTGTATGTTGTGTGGTGGAGTAGTTTAATTGTGTGGTTATCAAAATTGTGATTAGTTTCATGAATATGGTTGGCGAATTCCAAGAAGTTATTATTGGATAGACAAAATTTTATTCAGTTTTATTGTAAACTCTAGGTCCCAAATATGATACGATTTTGTGGGCAAAAGTTGTCCGTACAGTTCGTAGTTTAAGCAAGTGTCTAATTCTGATCATGGCTGTTTGTGCGTAGTTTGAAGAGGTGATCTTTGCAATGTTACCACATATGTATAATATTACCGTTCTATTGCCTTACATCCAAGAGTCCAAACTCACAAAAAAGCCTCTTCGAGGGGAATCTAAACGGGTTGCTGTGACAGATCAGATTGACTTGAATTTCCACTGAAGTGTATTTCTGGATGATCTTTGTGACAATAATAATTTATTTTGGTGGAATATATGCATAGAAAATCTGCTTTGAACTTTTAAACTGCACCAGTTTACTTTCATATTGCTCTTTACTATTGTATGTGTTGTAGACATTTTTGGAATTCCACACTCATGTTTAGTACGAAAATTGTTTCTCCAAATAAAAAAAAAACAAATTTTTGTTTATGAAAGATTTTTAAGAGCTGTCAATTTATGTTTACTGTTTCCATGTATGTACATAAACTTACCATGAAATATATTTGTAAATATTTCTATTTATTTTTTTTTTTCAACCAATTAATTTGTTTGAGTTGTTGCTGTAACAAGTTGATGCTGTAGACTGGCCCAGAGACTGCCTTCTTCAGAAATGTATCATTGAATATTTAAATGTGGCATCTTATCAGATTTTCATCCACAGCAAAACTGGTAGCAAAGACCTCTCAACTTTAATAACGCTAATACATAGGTGTCAGTCATCTGAGACAGGATTGTCCAATCCTGTTCAAGTAGAAATTCCAAATGAAAAAACCTGGAACCTCGCGATTGGAAGTCGGTGCCTATGCCACTAGGCAATTTGATCACAAATAATGAGTCATCTGAATTGCTGACAAAGTCAAGGTGCTAAAGATGTTTCCTGTAACTGAATATATTGGATTGTTGGGCCGATTGAAAGACTTGTGAAAATGTCACCATTTTAATTTTGTATAAAAAAATAAAAGTAATATAAATAATGTTGCCTCACTGCAAGACAATCAGCTCTGAACTAGTTCAATGGCACTTACACTATAAACAAATCTCTTACATTACATCAACATGCTCCAACTACACACACACATCCTCTCCTAACCTCACACAACTCTACATTGATAGTTTACCAGTAGAATTAAGATGACATCTAGCTGTTTATGTGAATATTACAATATGGTAACTTGGCTGGATTTGTATAACCACTGTTGAAATGGGTATGTTGAATAACACAGAAAACATCAATTTACATATTTTTATGCAGGGGTGTTTTCTACATTGTTAATCCGTCCCATTCAATGTGAGACAAGCCAACCGCAGGTAGAAATTTCATGTGAAAAATTCATACCTGGCTGAGAATCAAACCCGAGACCACTTGATAACAAGCCTGGTGCCGAGGCTACCGAGGTTGGTCTTCTAGAAGGATATGGATCGAACAAAAGATTCTGTCGTCAGGAATGACTAAAAGAACAGGAGAGGCTGTATTAGAAACGGAATTTGGTTGGACGAAGTTGGAAAAGAATGGAGATCCGTTCTCTCTGTTAACCTCTTAAGGGACACGGTCATACATATTACCTGACAAGGATGTCAGATATTTTGCAGAGATGCTCACATTGGTCAGCTAACTGTTAAGTGTCCACTGATTCTTTTGCACATCTACAATGGTAACTCTTAAGGTTTATTGCCAAATATAATATTTACACTTGGGACCACTTTTTAAGTACTTTGGTTACAAAAAATGCACATAACCAACAGGTATTTAAATATTTACAAACATAATAAGTTTACATTTGCGACGTTTCTGAGCAAAGAAAATGCGCTTTTTCAAATCTCTCCATGCACTACTAAAGATTATTTTAAATAGAATCTATCTAAATAACGTAATTATACTTTTCTTATTAAACAAAATATACACCTCATTATAAAATATTAGGATATCTAGGCTTGGTACAGTGGTGCTATTCTAAGGTTAAACACTGCGCAGTAAAATGTTTAAATTCTAACATAACTAACCTTCTAGCTAACTACATGATTTACATAGTGGATTTAAAACGACAGTTTCATCGTTAAGTATTTACAAAATATTGCAAGGTTTTTCATTTAATATTATTTAATTTCTCGAAGAAGGCCAGTTTGTTCTTCAGCGAGCCAGGTTCTGGCTGTGGACTGTCGGCTCTGTCTTTCATTCCTTCCTTGATGGGCTGCCCCACACCTTCGGGGATCTCCTTGCTTCCTCCAGGATGCACGTTGGTTTGCACCGGCATACTCAACTTGAGCTCATCTCTGAACTCCTTAGGAATACTCCGAGCTGTGAGACTGTGCATGTGGATGGGCTGCTTCAAGTTGGAGTGGCTGTTTGAAAAGGTTTTTGTAATGGTGTTCGTCGGGAAATCTTTACTGATCTTTCTTTTTGGCTGGAATTGAAATATTATCATTAAAGTCAACTATTATTGATACTTAAAATCAGGGACTGGGAACCTCTCAAAATCAGGCTACTGGGAACCTCTCAAAATCAGGCTACTGGGAACCTCTCAAAATCAGGCTACTGGGAACCTCTCAAAATCAGGCTACTGGGAACCTCTCAAAATCAGGCTACTGGGAACCTCTCAAAATCAGGCTACTGGGAACCTCTCAAAATCAGGCTACTGGGAACATCTCAAAATGAGCAATTGGAATAACGAGTATGAAAAATCATAGTTTCACAGAAAGGGAATTCCCATTTTTACGACATTTATTTATAAGTTGCAAATTCCAGCACCAGTGTATTAGTCTGCGTTTGATGCTAATACATTTTTCAAAATTTTGTATTCAGACATTACTCGTAATTTTCTCTCACTTAATCTCAAAGTTTGAAAAACAAACCTTGCACCTGAAGGATAAAACACATGGACAGTCATACTAAATGTAAATTTGTTGAAAAGCTTCACCATAATTAATTAGGAGGTGGCAAATTTATTAAAATGAAATGCTGTGACACATTTTCGCCAAATTTTGAAGTGTCGGGATTAACAAATCTCTAGACAGTTTTCCAGGCAAAAAAGATTACATAAACAATTTTCATTAGATGAATCCAGGCTCACATTACTATCGATTCTAAATTGTATTCCAAGTTGTTCCTCCTTAACAAATTTATTTGAATAATCTAAAAAATAGCTTTATTTCAGCATTATCTTATTGTATAATGGGAAAATTTGTTTTGCTTAATGAGTAAAACTCTGGAAAAAAATATGCTCTTTTGAGAGGTTTCATTTTAATTAAAAAAAAAAACAATAATTACCTTTTCTAACGGGATTTCTTCCTTACTCTGCGAAACAAACTTTCTCCTTAAATCTTTCACGGATGGTAAATTTAAATCTTCTTCAATAACAATATGGCCCTTGTCTTTGTTGGTGTCGTCTTTCAATTCGATTGCGGCTAAATACACGTCTCCCGTTGACTTCCACGATTTGTTGATGTTGTTGATCATGGTGGATGTGATCCTTCCGTCCTCAACCTCTTCTTCAAAATTTTCATTTTCCATATTATTACAAGAAGACTGAGTCACCACTTTCGCAGACTGAATGTTGTACACGAGCATCGAGTCATCTGGACTGCTGACACAGTCACTTATGTCCAATAAGTCGCTGTGTGTTGCTGAGCCGTTTGTCAAACTACCTAACTTAGAATCTACGTCTGTAGCTGTGGGTGATGTACTCCTCAAGTCTGACTCTTTATGACTAAATGAATCCTCGTAAACAATTTCAAATTGTTCTTCTACATTTGCAGGCACCGTAGGTTCGTCACTGTATAGGTCAGGCACTGATTTAGCTGGCACTGCAGAATAAACTCCATCGCTGTGTGATATTTGTTGCTTTATTTCAACAGCAGAACCAGCGGTTGAATCATTCACGTGTTCCTGGAATGCAATCACAAGGTTATATATTTCATCTTTAAGTAATATGTGTAGTACACACTGTGGATTAGAAACACAAATTTGTTGGTTAAATAGTATATTATCATCACACGAAAACTAATTTGTTGGAGATGGTCAGGTGGGTTAAGTAGCCATGCTTGTTAGTGCACAATCTAAGGGTGATAATGTCTCTGGTTAGTCCGACAGATAATAAAGGAACTGTTCCAACTCACCAGTGCTCTACAGAGAAAGAACCCATGCCACTCCCTCCTCATATCTTACTTTACAACACACAGACACGACACACACAGACACCAGCCTGCTCGCTTCAGCTGCTTCTATATTATTATTTTCTTACTATGTTTCAACTACGAATACTACAATTTACAAAAATACATTTTTATTTACAGTCTGACAAGTTCAAAATGTAAAGAGATTGTCATGTCTCGCTAGCCTCATGCTGCCCCCAAATAAATCTTTGACGGAGCCTCTTTTCTTTTTGGTTCTCACAACAGTAAAATCTAGACTGCTGGAGGCTCTCAAATCGGATAATGTTTCAAACTTCCTCTCAACAATTTGCACTTGTGTTGGAATATTTAATGTCAAAGAATCGCTGTGCCTTGTGTGTTTAGATACAGAGTCATCAATTCTCTGGATGTCTTTTGGTTTGGTGGGCGTATTGGAGTGTTCTTGACTAGACGGGTCGGCATCGACAAAGAGTGGATTAATTACAAAGTTTTGTGTGCACTGTCTGGACCTCATGCAAGCCCGTGATATATTTCTGTGAAGTGCGTATCGCTCGAAATCTCCATAGAAGGATTGGCAACTTACAGCAGCCGGTAGGGCCGTGGAAGACTCTTGGACAGGAGAGGAGGTTTCTTCTACTTGATATTCCTCAGATGAATATTTGGCTGCCAAATCGTTTAACTGTTTCCTTGTCCCGGTTCCTTTCTTGGATTCATTGATATAGTAATCTCTG
The DNA here is from genome assembly GCA_963576905.1 of Mystacides longicornis. Taxonomy (NCBI): domain Eukaryota; kingdom Metazoa; phylum Arthropoda; class Insecta; order Trichoptera; family Leptoceridae; genus Mystacides; species Mystacides longicornis. The sequence goes on along the minus strand of OY756426.1, from coordinate 34,549,148 downwards.
CCATATCTAGAATTAAAATACAACATCTCTTACATATACCTAATTGGGAAGTTCGTCTATACCTCGATATTTTTGTTAAAACGCTCTAACCCCACGCATTTTAACTTTCATACAAATGACAAAAGCAATCCATTTACAGGAAATACGAGTATTTTTCCTAATTATACTTTTGATTGGTAAGTTGATGGTTTCCAAGATAATCAATAATAAAATGTATCGGCACTCTGCAGCTTATAATATATCGAAGAAATATGTGATGCTCGATCAGAGGTTTCTACATACAACTGTATGTGTCTAATAATAATAAGAGACTAAAACTACCTTTGAAATTCGGTGAGGTCTTCTTTAAATGCCTCTTGCAGGGGCTTAGTTTTGGGCGAAGGCACATTGTCCTCCTCGTCTAGAGATGGGTTTGGCGTTTTGGAGGCAACATTAAACAGCTGAGGCTTGTTCAGTTTTGCCAAGCGCCTTTCAATAGCTTCCGGTGAGTATGGATTATTCTCCATGTAGATGGCGTTCTGCCATTTTTTGTGTTCTCTCTCAGCAATGGAACCTTAAATTGAAAAAATATCATTCCGAATTAGACATGAATTAAATTCATATTGATGGCCCAATATTATGAAGTTTTGTAGCCAAATTTTAGTAACCGATGTCTTAATGATTAACCACGATTTCAATATGCGTGAAACAATGAAAAATGACTAAAATTAAATAATGAGAAATGTATAATATAATGGTTAAAAGCTTATAAGTATTAACACACTAAAATATGGGTTCTGATACGTTGCAATATTCACAGAATTTTAGAACACTTGGAAGCATAGGTACCTATTTAAGTTTATTTTTACAGAATGAAAATGGGCTTGAACTCGCAAATAATTGTCTAAAAAAACTTTAAAAAGTTTTTAATTTTTGCAAAATAACTTTATATAAGAGACTACTAATGAAAGTTATTTTTAAATCAATAAAGTTAAACAATATATATTTTTATAATAATTTTGGTTGTTATTACACATATCTTTAAGGATGAGAGTATTATTCAACAGCCAGTTTTATTACAAAATAACTTGAAAAATAAAAAAAATTAATTCACATTTTCCTGAATGTGTAAACTTGCTTGTGCCTGATGTATAATGTAATCTGACAGATGAATAAAATAGGTAATGCAATAAATTGTTGTAACAATTACATTGATTTTTGCCAATGAAATATAGTCTTTAAAAATCATTAATTTCAGGAAAATATTAAGTAGGTATTTATTATATTTTTTATCATGAAATTATATCAACCATGAATAAATGGATAGTTAAATGGAGGCCTAATTAAATAAATGTGAATAACGCAGTTGTTGACTTTGGCAGTGACACGACAACAAAACATAAGATGGATCCATAGTTATTTTTGAGAATTATTATCAGTTATGTTATTCAAAAAAATAATAATACTATAAAAATATGCAAAAATAAAAGAAGTTAAAATAAAACATACAACAAAGTTTGCCTCGACATCCAAAAAAAAAAACAAAATTATGAAATTTCAATTATAAAAAATTAAAGAGATTTTTGCATTGAGGAAAACATTGTAGATACAAACACCAGGTTCATGAAAATAAAGCAATAGGTCATTGAAAGTTAGGACTCATTCTGTAATGAATGGGAATGAATGCAATGGGATGAACATGTGAAGCACTGAATGGACCTCAAATTAGTCAAATTTGACCCTCTGAGGTTCAAGATATATTTCAAGCAATTGTACGTATTTTCAATGAGAATGCAAAAGTGAGACATGTCCCAAAATGCCTTGGTATTTTCTATTTTTTATTTACCGGGAGAGGTTGCATTCTCTGTTCCATTATTGGAATCCGATTGAGTGTCAATGTTTGGCAAGTAATCCTGTACTCGGTACAACGGTTCATTATATTCTGAAGAAAGACGACAAAGTAAGAATAGAGTAAGAATAAAGAAAATGCAGAGTAAGCCAAAAATATCAGAGAAAACTTAGTGTACACACCTGGAATAAACATATCCTCCATTGGAACTTTGGTTTTGTCCGGTAATCTGAAAAATTGAATGAATAATTTGTTACTATGAAATGGCAAACAGACAGACGGCAAGCTTCTCCGACAAATAATACAAAATTTAAGGACACACCTGATGTCAGAGCAATAACTTCACATTCACCTTTCATGTCTCTTATTCCTGTCCCTCAACCTTGGACTACATCCCTTTGCACTAGCTGAGTCTTCATACCCATATCTGTCTTTAAATTTAATTACCCTGTCAATGTAGCATATCTACTGAGCCTGAACTCCATTATAACTAAGATTAGTTGATCATGAAATTTGATCAAAAATTTTGTTTTGATTAACTTCCTTTTATTTCATTTCAATAATTCACTTTATTAAAACTTTAATCAAAATTAATCATACTTGATAATAAATGTATGTAGTAGCAAACTGCCATCTATTGAAAATCATCATGAGGTATATTCTATGTAAAAATTTCAATGAAATGTCAATAGGTGCTGGAAGTGAAGTGTTCTTTGAAGAAATCACATCAAAATAATACTCAGGTATTTGTTATTTTGACCATTATTAAACTAAAACTATAATTAGGTCTTCAGTTATTTTATTATATAACTAGCTTATACCCGTATTGCTTCACGTTTTTTATTCCGATTGTCAGGCTTGATCGGTAGGTAATTAAACAGATTTTAGTCTAGCATCCCATTGCTTAACATACCTCTTTAACTGAGCACAGAAAAAGAAGAATGACACTTTTACAATTTTTGTTTTACCGACCTCATAATATTATACGAACCTATTCAAACCACAGAGCTCTCTCTATGAAAACTTGCAAATTATGTCCACAGATAATATAAATATACTGATTATGTCGGTAGGTTCGTATAATATTTTATTTTTTTTGGAGGTCAATAATAATAAAAAAAATATTATACGAACCTACCGACATAATTTGCAAGTTTTCATAGAGAGAGCTCTGTGGTTTGAATCTTAGCTACATACATTGCCTGCTTTGATATTAATTGGCCAACCCACCCATAGAGGGTGATTTTTATATCTGTCAAACTTCAAAACCAAACTGGAAATTTTTTCATTAAATCTTTATTTATTGAGAATAATAAGCTTTTAATAACATTTATATGTATAACAAATCAATCTACAATTATTTTATTACATTTTCATACCGTAATACCAAGATCCCATTCAACGTTTACATGAGTAATTTTGTTTCCAAAAGTCTTTTTGAGAAATTTGTATGAAGATCCTAAAAAATACAGTTTTTTTTAAATAGCTCTAAATATATTAAAGTTAATGCAGCAAATTGTATTTAAGAACCTTCTCCAGCATTTTATACTGCTCTGGGCATATTAATATCTATCTTAGCATTTGTATTTTGAGCGTGATGTTCACATATACGGTTAAAGTATTGTCAAAGGCAAATAAAAAAACAAACATTTCTAAAATATTATGTAGATTCACCTTGATGTGGGTAAGGGCGGTGGAGCGGATCCGTCCTCCTTGAGTCTGATGTTGTGTTGTCTTTTCAAACTATCCATGTGTCTTTGTACCGGCACGGCTATTGTCTCTAAATATTCCCCTTCTTCCTGGTGGCCATCGGCTTCTGCAACAAATCAGTGGCATATAAACACTACGGAGAAGAAACAGAATTGCCGAACACTGTCAAGAAATCTACAAGTCATACACATTGGGCATATTTGATGATGTTAAAAACCTGTATAAATTTAATGTTAATTGTAAATTTGTACTAAATATTTTCATTTCAAAATAGTTTTGTTGTACAAAGAATCCTATATTATAATTAGTCATGTTCGTCTATAACACACCCTACACATTTTTTTCATACAAATGACAAAACCAATCCAACTATGGAAAATATTTTTCGTACTTATAATGTTAGTTCTAAGTCGCCATTCGTTGACAATAATGACAATCATAATAGGTGTACCAACGAAATATGTGATACTTGATCAGAAGCTCCTACATACATATCGGTGCTACGGGAAAAAATGTCAAATTTTCCACAGTCCCCAACATAGTAAAGTAAAATTGGGACTCTTCAAGGAATGATATAACTGATTTATAGGACAATCTTTTCTATGCATATCATCCGACAGGTTTTGCTGCTAGTTTCATTATAATAACAATAATAATTGATCATGCAATATATGTAATAAAAGCAAGCTCTGAGAATAAAAGTGCAGCTGATGCAAAAGTGATAAATAACCATAAATAACACTAAATATTATTCTGCACCTTCACTTACCTTGACTGTCATCAACTTGGTGAATATCTTTAACAATGAAAGAGTGTGTGGTTACAGTGATTGATGGCATAGATGTGTCCAACTGATCTTGTTCTAAACTTTCCACTAAATCGTATATGTTATTGATTTTAGTATTTATAATGGGTTCATCATTTATTTCACTAAGTTCGACATCATCGCGAGTATTGTTTGAAAGTCTTATTTCGTCTACTACTATATTTGTAGAAGTACTCTCTTTAACTACAATGGATTCTTTTTCACCAGGTTTCAATTCCAACATTTCTGATTTATAATACACTGTTGAAATTGTATCTGCAATATTTTCTACGTATTGCATCTCAGATTGTTTAGGGGTTGGGAAATTGTCTACACTTTGAACACTTTCTTCTCGAATATTTTCTGTGACTTCTTCAATTTGATCTTTTCTGGACATATCAGTTAGATCTGTATGGTTATTATTCACGTTTTCCTTAGCGACTTTATCAATAGGTTCAGATATACGGCCATCGACTATTTCTTTTTCTAAAGTGCTCTCTAACTTATCATCTGTGCTGGGAGAATCATTCACATCAAAACCTAATTGCTTAGCCACTGATTCTTCAATAGTTGCCTTTTGTATTACATTGCCTGAAAGATTTGATGTATCACCATCAGTGTGTGGAATAGATTCAATAACACCATTAGATGTCACTGTGTTTTCATCTTTAGTAATCTGATTATCCTTTTCTATAACTTCTGATGTGCTTTTCGGAATATATGAAATATAAGCATTTTCAATAGCATTTTCATTTAAGTAAACAGCTCTTAAATCTTCCTGAATCAAATCAGAAATATGTTCACTTTGGGTTTCCTTGACCTCGTGGTTGGTAGATACCATTTGATTTTTTGTTTCAACTATCATTCCTGTTTCATTATCAATTTCTATGAGCATGTTTTGTTGTTGTTCATCTTGGTTTTGTGTGTTGTTTGAAACCTCTCCTATGTTATTAGCTGCAACAAATACTGCTTCAAACGGATCTTCCTTAACATCAGCTGTTAACTGCTCACTCACTGAAAGTATTTTCTCGTCACAAATCTTTACCGGTTCAAGAATTATATTTTGCGATTTTTCACAACGAAGATCATTATTGTTCATCTCAATTAAATTATTTGTATTAGATTCACTTCGATTTAATATTTTTGTACTAGAATCTATAGGCATTTCACTTTCAATAACAGCTTCATTGAGAAGGGCTAATGCTGGGTTTTTGCCACCAATGACTGTTTTTGAATCAATCAGAACTTTCTTAATATCGTAAGAGTCACATTGTTTATCTTCACAATCTGAATCTTCTGCCTCCGATAAGTCAGTTGTATCTTCGACATCTTGATCTCCAATTAGCGCTCTGCATTCTGTGTTGGGATTTGGCACCAACATAGGCACAGACACTGATTGAGAATTCTTCACTTTCTTTTTTTGAAACAGCCAGTTTTCTTCCCAGGAGTTGTTATTGGTGAATATGTCGGTGTTATTGTTGACCTCCACAGAATTGTTGTCTGTTATGAATGGGCCGACATCGGCTGCACCTGAAATTATAGATATTTAACTAAGTATATTAAAAACTAATCAAAAAGCGTAGTTAAGCCTTTGTTGATATTTTTCAAAGGAGTATTTAGAAGCATGTCTAAGAATAAAAGATTTACTCACAATCTAATTCCACTACATCACCACCATATTCTGGGAAAATGACTCTTGTCTTATTTTGGAAGTTGATTGTAGATAAAGCTGTTTCTACAGGGTCTTGGTAGAAAGGAGCACTGGCTTCCTCTTCATCGCTCGACAAATCGTTCTTGAGGAATGCCGATTTCTAAAATCGAAAACAAAACAATGTACTTTCCTATACTTGCAGAGAATATCTCTGCAAGTAGGTATAAGAAAATATTATTTTCACTTCATATTTTGAAATTTCAACCAAGCAAAAAATTCGAGACCCATATTTAGATAACAGAGGATTAAGTAATGACAAATATAATAATATGAAGGATAATGGTACTGACCAAGTTCTCGCTAGCTCTTCCACTGGAATCAGAGTTTGCATAATCATCGTGGCTTGCAGGCTCAGGGCTGCTTCTGTCCAATCCAATGCCGTCTCTGATGCTTGTTCTGGGTCTTCCACGTCTCCTTGCACCTCTGCTGGATGGTGGGACATTCTCACACCCAGGACTGGAGCTGCCAGAATGAACACCACTACTGCTGGCCCCTGTGCTCCTCTTGGGGTCTGTTTGGTATCTGTCTCCTATCACCTGCAGCAAACGCAACACGTTTAATCATTAACACAACAAAACTTCACTTGCAAGAATTAATTTGGATGAATCTCAATTGCAGAGACAGAAATATGATAACAAAAGAACTGTAGCACCTCTGAATGACCCAAAGAGCCGATTTCCGTGTCACAGAACATCGCACTCTCTTTGGCGTACAACACACGGCATATGGGTCGGAAGTATCAAGCGGAAAGAAACTGAAGCTTGGAGCAGTTTTCATGTGAACACCAGCTTTTACTGGCTTAGTTAGCGTAGTGTCTCCACGGCTGAGGTGGGGTGGCCACGTGACTGTCGGTGGTATCTTATCTGGACACATGGTTGTCACGCTATCTTCCCGATTTGCATCTTGACATGTCTGATTCCAATATCTCAACTTCCACTGCATCTATTCGTATCTTTAACGCTCTCTCTAGGAGACGTAGTGTTTCCTTCAGTATAAAAATTGAAATGCTTGTGTTATTAAACCAGACGATTCCACAGTCAACCATGATTTTTTCATTGCTTTAATCTTAAATTCTGATGTTTTCTTAATTTAGAAAATCATTCACTAACACTTGGATTGATTATTGTGGTATTAATTTGGGTTCAAGACGAACATAGGCATATACGCATCTGGATATATCTTCACAGTTAAGGAATAACAAAGCATTAAGAATTCGCCACAGTTCACGTCACACTTGGCTGTGATACTGGATCTACGAGATGGGTGCAATCTGGGCACTACATTAGACCAACGTCATGCATAATAATCCACGCTTTTGCCTCGAAAGATTCCCAAGCTATTGCAATAAGCCTTTAATTTGCAATCGTTGATAGAATATCAGTGGTTTCTTATACCTGGATTTAAACCTGATATTAATTAAATCTCATTTTTTTTCTTGATAAGGGCCGAATCGATAAGAAGAGAATGCAGCTGTATTCAGGCCTTGTGCAGACTTATGAGTAGATGTGTCTACTTCGTGAAAAAAAAAACCTCCATCATAGAGAGTTGGTTGATGGGCCAACCCTGAACGGATCAGTTGTACATAGGTACGAACATTACGGTACAGAGGGTGAGTACCTGTTATGTAAACTGTACACGGATGCCTTAGAAAGTCAGCGATATATTGACCCGGCCTGGACTTGTTGGAAGATTTGACGATGTCCGTTTGGCCCCTGCTTTTTGATGCTCCACATTGAAAGGCTCTGTTATCTACTTCAGTTTCAAACAAACCATACGTATTATGTGGACATGGTGTCAAGACGATTGATTTATTAAACGCGGATCAAATTTCTGACAAGGAATCAACTATCGCTCAACCAAAAAAAAAAAACTATTAATATCTCAACTCCGATCTGTGGAATAGATTTTAAAGCATTATTATGCTGCAATGCATTGTATTTTTTACAGATTCTTGTGCATTTTATAGGACTAACGCTCCTACGCAGAGACGTACCTTTTCTTTTTCCTTGTCCTAAATTCTCAAAATATCTACTCAAATTGGGATTTTTTATGATAAGTATGAAGTCATCCAATTTTGCCATATCGCATTTAAGAATGTCAGCATTCGGGTGTACATGTTAAGCCATTTTTTTTTCAAACTATTTTTGTTGTTTTGTTGATTCGAATATTCCCTGTTTAAAACTTTCTTCTAAGACTGGTGCTGTAAGAAGGCTAATAAAGACGTTCGGTCTTCGAAAACCGGTTAGCTGAATAAAATTGTGGAAAAAACTAAATATTTTGTTTCTTTAAAATAAGTTCGAAGTATGTTCCACCAAGTAGCCACGGTCGAAAAGATAAATCATCGTAAGTATCTTAAAAATGGCTAAAAATCTAATGAAATAGCTGATGTGAACACGGTTTTAAAATATTTTGATACCCTTGCAATATCCACACGCGGTAGGTAATTCTTTTTTACTGAAATATTAATTTAAAGATCCTGAAATAGATGATTTTTAAAGGCTTTTCATAAGTTCGAGTAAATGCAGCAAACATAGCAAGCAAGCTTCCATATCTTCTATGTCAGAAGGTGCATTTCAAATAAAAAAGGTTCCAAATGTTTTGCACGACTCTAAGTAGAATAAAATCTAATGTAACGTCTATATTTTCGGCTGGATGTTGCAACAACGAACATACAAAACTAAATTGTTATGTAGATTAACAAAATGTTGCTGTTTTTGTGATTGATATGTTGATGATTTAACAGTTCGAGTCTAAATGATAAGACGGATAATGGTTGTTGATAAGAATCATGACCACAAAAATTAATAAACCAGGCCGCGACTTGACGGGGCACACGCGCTCCCACTAAATAGAGATGGATGGAACAGAACAGAAGTAAAACAAGATTCAGTTTATAAAGTACGGTCAGTTTATTGGACTCATTGGTCTGCTAGCTATGTACAACTCTATTGATGATATATTGGGTTTATTTTAGAGAAATTGGTCCACGATGGGATCACAGTCTCCGCTTCCCTCTCACGTCTCCCGAGATCCAACAGATGCTACACTATGAGAATCCCATCATCCAATGGCTTCTCTGAGAAGTTGGGAGGGGGCAACCGTCTTCCTAGCTGCAGCATAAAAAAATTTACTTCAGAATCGCCTGTTTGATGGAATGAAAATAGGCGACGAAAGATGGAAAAAGTTTGATAAAATTGTGGCCATGAACGTATCTACGAACTACATATTAAAAGGTTCAAATGATCTAACACCAGGAATTCAACAGACTCCTAACTCTAACATGCTTGCTATAGTAAGGACCTAAAATTGATAAATTCTGTTTCAGGAGTTGCGCAGAACCGTGATAGAATTTAAAAGAGTAGCACATTTTATTTATGAGATAGGTAAGTACGGCAAATAGCCCTTTACAGTTAAAAGAATAGTTAGACATTCGAAGAAGAAATAGAAAACACAAACAGCAAGTTTAGACAGTATAAGTACAGCAAAAAGCCTTTTTACAGTCAACACTGTAATTGAGAAAAAGAATTTGATAACAGAAACAGTAAATCAAGACAGTATTTATTTGTAATCATAGTCTAGTTTTCAGAACATCTTCTTTCCTAGGGTGACGTCTCAAAAATGTATCTTTCTGAGATAGGGAGAAATTGCTCCCGAAAACTAGTGTATGGCTATCAGCACTAAAATTGAATTCATAGTAGGGAAATATGATGGGTTAGTTGTTGAAGATGGAGGAGTACCTTATTGAGGATGGCTGTGGCCAACAGATCTTCGTAGGTGGACGGATTAAACTCTGGCAGCTTTCCAGTAGAGTCCCGATAAGTCCCGCTGAAGTCCAGAAAAGCCGGCAGATGGATGGCCTCTTCGATGATCCTTTGAATGAGGCGCTGCAGACGAGAATGGGCGCTGCTCGTCGTCTCCATGTTGGTCACGGGCAGATCTGCAACGAAAGGAACATTATCGTAGTGGAAGTCATTGTAACGACCCTTACCAGGAGCCACGGTGCCGCTTCATTGATCAACTTAGATCGGAATTTATGATGAGTCTTTTATACTCACAAGTCATTACAACGTAAACAAAAACGTTATCTTTGTAGTATTGGATGCGAACAAGAATGTAAACAGAACTGGAGAAACTCGAAATTTTTTAGTGAGTAGTCCATCAAATTTTCGATTCTCATGCGATGCGATGTAAAGTAGTATCTTCTATGAACGAAGAAGCCTTCTTTTGATAAATGATATTATGAGATCGAAGGGTTGTGTCAAAATAATGAAATTTTGCAGAATCACTCCATTATTGCGATTGGTTAGAGATTTCCTTGTTGTCTCGCAAGGATAGACATGTTTGAAATGGTTCCGTTGTCAACTTATGTACTGACGTCTGAACTGAAGGTTTTGGTTTCAAGCCCCGGAGCCAATCATCTTCTTACACAATATAACATTTTTTTGGTAATGTGAAAGGTTTCTAAAATATGAAAGAAATCACTATCCAGGGTTTTTGTTTACCAGGGCATAAGGAATATAGAACGTTTAAAATATTTGCTATAGTTTAAGCAGCACACTGTCTTTAAAATCAATTTTAGCACTCAACTTTCCATTCCGTTTTAGGAGTTCGGAAGTTGCGTAGATAGAGTATTATTGTGTGAACAAGCAAACAGCTGGAAGAACAAAATGTCTTCGAATTATGTGAGCAGTCAATTTTAGCCTACCATGCACAGGAGAAATACGGATAAGCATGGACGGCATTGAATGAGGTAGACCTAGTATTAAACAACTGCAGTTTGACGCATATTCATCAGCGCAACGTCATACCTTGTATATTGGTTTGTTTGCTTGGGTAAATAATGTCACTCAGCGTTTGTTTAGGATCTAAAAAATACCAGCCTTCATGGCTGTGCCCTTGGGGAGTGCAGCGCAGCACAGTACCTATGAAACATGCGTCAGTGGCTCCGGGAGATTATCAATTGTCAGAACTAATGCTTCCTTAATGCGCTTATCTGCTGATCGAACTCTTTCCCCAAATCTAATAATCACGGATTAATTCGCCTGCATAGATATAATCAGATTTGTATTATTTGCAGAATGTATTTTTGGCAATAAATACTTTACTCGAGATAACAGTAATGAGGCATCTATATGTATGGATAAAATAACAAACTAAGGTCATTCGTGTAGTAGAATGAACGGCTGCCTTTAAACGGAATTAAGTACGATAAATTTAGCCCGTTGCTGCCATTCCATATGGACTTAAAGTTCTCAAATGGAAGCCTAGAATGGATAAAAAAGTGTAAGAAGACCCAATGCAAAATGGTCTAATCACGTGTGAGGTGAATCACAGATCTTTGTAACATATACATGTCCATTATCGCTGGATATATTCATACATCCGAAGCTTAAATAGAAGGGTTTATGGACAGCAGTTGGATACTCACCCCAGATCTCGTCGATCCAATAGGACACGGCAAAGAGAAGTCCGGAGACTCCTACCCAGAAGCCGGCCGCCATAGATACGAGTAGACTCAGCATGGTGCACTACTGTCTCTCACTCCTTATTTTATACACACCACTATCATTAAAATATTTTCAAATTTACAGTGACTAGAAGGATCTATGAACAACGAACTTTACGTTAAGACGAGCAAAATTGATGTTTCATCAGCTACAGCCAAAATAACAAATTATGATACGATCAAAGGTGATTGCCGATAAGAAAATAAATGTACCACGATCCAAAAAATATCTAGCAAGCAGGCTGTCTCTAATTATCCACTTTCAGTAAAAATATTCCTAGCGTTGAATCGGAGTAGGTATATGAAGGACAACTGGAAATAGCACTAAAAACTTAGATATGAGATAATCTTTCAAGTTTCAAACAGCACTGTCAACTACAATAAGCGATGTTCTGGTAATCCAAGAACTTAAAAAACTAAGCAATGAAGAAACGTCAGATAAAGTTAATAATTATTAAAAGCTAGTAAACCTTCATATTGGATCCGAGCTAGTAGGTATAACGTGATCAGCCTGATACTATACTTTGGGAAATATATGCACTCTTAAAACGCATAGGACCATTAAAAGAAAGCAACGTTAAAATCTATGAATCTGTAGTTTTTGAACATCAATTTTCGCCCAATAAACCTCACGAATAGCGGAATATCTTCATCGGGAATGTTTATTAAAAATTCATTGTATGAAAATGTAAATATTGACACCTCTGAATCAGATTTAGCGCCGTTATTCTCAAAATGAACTCACAAGATACAAAACACCCGAAATGAACGAATATCTGTTGAGGAAAGGGTGTTTTAAGAACTACACAACACACAGCGATACTTGAGTTACGGCTTTACCTTGCCTTGGCTTTAAGAAACTGAATGCGGCTCCCAGATAGTAGGATAATTCTCTTATCGATATCGATAACAGCTAACGATACTGGCTTCTGCCACCTACAAAGGTGAGCCACTTGAAACTTGGTCGAGTTAACTAATTGACAATTCGCAGTATTACTATTTACTCAGAACAAAACAATGTTATCCGACTACATACTAATGAGTAGTGTAGATACTTATCAGGAACCTGGATAAAACCTTCTAGCTGTTTCAAAACAGTTCGTAATCAATAGAAGTGTGTTTAATTACATTCCTTTTTTTTGCGGGATCATTGTTAAAAAAGTTATAATGGGAGATGGAAGCTACAGGAATGGAAAATATTTTACGACCGAATCAAAAATATTCCTTCATAATATTCATGCAAAATCCGACATAACAGAACAAGGAAAATATTACAAACAGATATAGAGAACTAGAGAAGCCTAGGTCAGATTGGTAGTCGAGGAGCTGACTAGGCACTTTGAGAATAATGAAGTCGTCATGCATCGAAAAGAAAAATTAATTAGGTACTTAACGTGTCGAACCTAAAGATTCATTATGTACCTATGTATTGATTCTCAATGAGTGTTTTTTAACAATGGTGGATATATCACTACAATTCTTAGATCTTGACATGAAACTATCTAATTATCTATAGCTGATAACAATTTTAACATAGGTATATATTTTGTCTAATTAGATGTCGTAGGGTCGCACAATAGAAAATCTTGGTCTTCACCATGAAAAATCAGAATTTAATGATAATTTTTTTTTTTTTTTTTTTTTATTGTCCCGTGTATTATATTTATGAAGTTTATCACTACATTGAGTTTGGTTTAAGGGCATAATTTTTTATATAATGTCTAAGCTATCATCGCCATGATACCAGATTACGAATCAGAGGTTCTATTTCCGCTCGGGATTAATTTTTTAGTTATAGCCACCTCAGTGTTACTGCCACCTTTGAAAAATTTATGACCGAACACACAGACTTTAGAAAAAAGCTAATGAATGAGCTAAAAAGGTCATTCCGATGATTTAGTAGGTATCCAAAAGGGTCGCATTTCGCTAAACATAAAAAGAGGTCTTTGTAAAGATAGATCCCGGACATTTTAAGGTTTCGCCCAGACAGCCGGACGTACCTTGCAAAACCCGGACAGATAGCAACGCTGAGGCACCTAGTTTCAAATTATAAGGAGATTGTTGACTGGAAAAGTAGTACAAGCATAATGTTGCACAAGTTATTCTCGAGCTTTTGTACTAACTGATTTACAAATATACAAATTTTGTATATTATTGGCTGTCCCGACAGACGTTTTTTCGGCCTAACTATGAATATTTAAAAAATATCCAAAAACACATGTTTAATAATTATTATGGCTTAGAATACAAGTTTATGATAATAATCAAAAGAACTAAAGGCTAGGTATAAGTAGTTCTGGTCGTTAAGATCCATTAAATTTTCGAATGTTCCGGTAAGACGTTTCAATGAATCTGTGCTCACTCAAAGGGAACACAAATACACTCTTTCACAGGTACTTGAAACTTGTGACGTGAAAGAGGAAGATGGTCGGCACCTGGGATCGAAGCCACGACCTCCGCACGAAACAGTACGAAAGCCGGCGTCGTAACCGCTAGACTACCAACTACTTCACTTATTATATTAATTTTTTCTTTCATAACGACTTTATCCTGACAGTAAAAATCACAAAAATTTAGGGAAATGATCCAGCCGAAAAAGTATGTATAAAATAAATCTTATTAGATAATTGAATGACTCAAACAAAATGGATATTACAGAAAACCAGAGTTCGTCGTCTGTCAAAGATAATCCGGGGCTTAATCCACAACCATTTAGTGGAATGAGCAGACCTACAAGTACAACTTGCACTGGTCATGTAATTTGGAGAATAAGTCCAATAAGGGCCACGATTGCCAGTGACTATACGAGTACACCTCTAGGACTTCCCGCAACACACGTGCCCCAAATTAAACCAAGTTGGGTTTATCAAATTTAAGCTCTCCAAATGTTTCACTATTGTTTGTGTTATTCATGTCAGTGCTGTGTTGATGTCATTAGTAATAATATGTATTCTCATTGAAAGTCCGTAAACGCAATACACGCATCGTGTTCACTTTAGAGGAGATTCATCTCTAATATAAATTAAAGTCGGGTTAGTGCGAACACTTATAACTCGAGATCAGCTAAACAGATCCTTCCGATGTTTGATTTATTGGATTCTTCTCCGCTCCGGAAAACATAATAACTAATAAAAAGTTGAAAAATGGATAAAATATATTATAAAATATAATATTAAAGTTAGTATGGAACTAATCTCATGCGACGCCATCTTTGAAAAAATCTAACAACAAAATTATTGTCTTCTGCACCAGCTGCACCTTCTCATTCTCGCATACGTAGGTAATTGGCACTCTCACAGCAACCCATTTCACTTACTCCACCGTTTCGGGCGTTTTAGAAATTTTTCATACATATAATCAACCAAATTGCGCGCATAATTATATTCTCGCGTTGATCCCGTCTGAGCTTTGAATACGAATGAAATATGGACGTTTTAGAATTAATATTTTAATGTTATTATTTAATTAGTTTATTATTATATTCGTTAAGATCAACATACCTAGCCCTGCAAAATGGTCACAAGAATCTAGACATAATTAGAACGTTGTGCACCAACAAAGCCAATAGGCAATAAAGATGAGACATTAACAAAAATGGATATAGTCATATCCTGGCGCCAAATACATGACAGCAGTCGCAGTTTTTAAATTTGGTTGTTCTCAATAATTTCCAACTTTTATCTCTACATCTCATTAATTATTATTAAATATCTACTGGTTGCATACATGAGATTTTCCGACATGTTGAACATGTCGGGATCGTACTCACGACCTTCAAAACGAAAGTCGGCGACTGAGCCGCTGGGCTGGCAACCACTCCAAAGATAAATAATTCATACCTCCTTGAAAATCCGTAAGTGCAATAAAGATTTCTGATATCACACAAATATATGTATAAATACTAACTGACCCGACCTAACCCAGAATCTCTAATATAAATGAAAGTCGGGTTAGTGCGAACACTTATAAACAGATTTTTATTATGCTTAGTTTATTGGTTTCTTCTCTGTGCCGGATAACATAATAATTATTAAAAACACGAAAAATGAATAGCAAATAATATAAATGTTAGTATGGAATGAAATTCCTAACAACAACGCCACCTGTGAAAATTCCGTAACAACACAATTTTTATTAATCATTGAGTTTCAAAAACATTGATTCGCTGATTTTTTATTTCGTTCACGCTTTCAGAAATATTTTTTTTAAACATTCAAACATATTTTTACTTACATTACACATTTGAAATCGATATTCATAGTAATGTTTCAGGACAGCGTCTGTCGGGAAAGCTAGTAAAAATATAATTTTGAATAATCACATGAATTACGACATACAAACTGAATTAAATTTAGCTAATAATTTATTTTAATATGTATGTAATAATTATTGTTGATTCGGATGCGGGATAAAGTTCGACGGGTCATAAGTTTGTAATAAAAACAAATCCTTAAATTGCGTAACTTTTTGAAAAATCCAAGAGATTGTGGTGTAGTAGGAAATAAGTCACATGTGATACATGTTATGTTATTGTTCATGTTGTTGAATGAGTGAGTATGCTCCATTCAAATCAAATTTTATCGAATTATTAAAGTATGTAAGAATTAAATGACTTGACTAAATTTCTTCATCACTGTGAATTGGATTGTGTTTAAAATATTGCTAATTTATTGGAATTCCTATGCGTAGATTAGAAAATGTTGTAACAAAATAATCTGTGTATTGTAATTTGTATTCAGGAGTCGTGGAGCTAAAGGTCACCAACGGTTTATGCAGACTACCTGGGTGTAATCGACGCCTCTCTCAGAGCCTCAGAGCCCAGATTCCATCGAAACGACCGTTGATGACAACATGTTGAAGCGTGTGTAGAATGGATAAATAATTAATAAACACTTCCCCATATAAAAGTGTCAATACAGCCGGCGGAAGATATTTGTTGTTTTAGTCAACCGGTCCTGTCCAATACTCGGGTAAAATTCTCAATAAATATTTGGTATTTAGAAGCTATTAGTTTTTAATTAATAGCTTCGAAATTCGATATAGTTATTGTTTTGACAATTCCACCATCGGTGAGTCTCGCCACCCACCATGCCGTGTCAAAAAGGAGAAGCGCAAAGAGGAGAGCGGACGAGTGTAGGTTCGGTGTGTGGAATATAAAAGAGAGTAGAGGTCCTTTCTCTCTGGTGAAAAATTTGATTTTTTCTTTATGGTAATCTTTGAACCTCTATATATGGTACCTACCTACTGATACTTTATTTTCTGCGATAGTTATAAGCTTCCGAATTTCGGTTTCTCTTTTTTTATATAAGTGCGCGTAGATGAAATTTTGTGTGAGATATATTTTATCAAAATTTAGGTACTTTAATATTAATTATTTTGTTTATGGAATATGTTTATAAATTTATTGCTCTACCATTTTTAATTTTTATTTATCTGTGAAATTTACCACTTCTACAACAGTATGTACCAGTGTAATTTTAAAATGCATGGAATTATAAAAAAAAGTTACTTATTAAAGATACATAAGCACCAAAATTTAACGAAAATTTGGTTGAGAAAGGGTTAACAGTTACACTCATGTCTCTCTTAAAATTCATCATGTTATATTGGGTATCCGATTAGTTGAATATGACTTAGGTAGGTACTGTTGGTTATGAATAACAAAAAAGTAGTTAGTTTTTCATAATTTGTAAATCAACAATTTGATTGAATAATAGGCTCGGTCGACTCACTTGCGCCGCGCACGTGTATCGTTTCGTTACATCATTTTTTTTTTATCAAAAGGATGCATGTGTTCCGCTCGCGTTTGCTTTTCGAATCACGTAGGTATTATACACGACTTAATCTTTAGATTGAATCGATGCAATGTCTCACGTTCGCGGCGCAATTGAGTACTGGGTCATAAAAGGTAGGCAAACTTTTTGACTGAATCATGGAATGTTTGTTTGTTTTTTGCATAAATGTGTTATCTTATATCTGTCATCTTTTATGAATGAATATATTTGACGAGAATAAATCTTAAAAGAAGCCGCATTAATATAATTCATAGAGCTGTAACATTAACAAACTGTCATTAACCTACATGTTTATGCTATTTTAGCAATAAAAGTAAGAAGAAAACATTTCTAATGATATAAACCACCAATTGATTAAATAAAAACTTAGAAAGAATTGTGTTGAGGTGAGAATTTAGAATAGTGGAATAGTCTTCATCTATTACAGATGTTTCTCACACGTATCTACATCTTCTGATCGACAAAATATTGTGATCTTCTGAGTGAAGAAATATATATTATAAATAGGTATACTAGTTACTTGAGACTGGCCAGGAACACCAACAAGGTGAAAGCCATTAGGAAAAAAAATAGGTATACAGTGGAACCTTTTATAACGGACTAGCTTTCCCGACAGACATTGTCCTGTAGTCCTTACTATGAATATTCATTTCGAATTTTTAATTTATAACGTTTAAAATATGTTTGAAAGTAAAAAAAATATTTCTGAAAGTTCGAAAGAAATTCTATCAAAAATGTGAGTACCAACGTTTTGAAACTCAATGGTTGTCAAGTAGGTAAATAAAAATTATGTTGTTAGTAAATCCGTTCCATACTAACTTTAATATTATATTATTTGCTATCCATTTTTCGAACTTTTAATAATTATTCTGTTATTCGAAGCGGAGGAGAATCCAATAAACCGAGCATTATAAAAATCTGTTCAGCCGATCTCGAAGTGTTCGCACTAACCCGACTTTCTAATATAAATATTATAGACTGAAAAATCTCTTTAGAATCTTCATCATGGTGTTTTAGCTTTTTCCATTGTGTAAGTACATAGGTACAAGTTCTTCTATAACCTCTATTTAGTAACGGTTTTTTTGCACGCCATTTTCGCATGGATATTAGACATTATTTTAAAATTTTGATAAAATAAAAAAAAATTGCAAATTGCAAATAAATTCACAGAGAAAAGATCGCAAGAAGACAGAAGTAGGAATGAAACTTAACGTTATAGAAATACTAGCTGACCCGCCCGTCGACCTTCGACCTAATCCAGAATAAAAAATAATTTTGACTTAATATATGAATAAAATGTGATTTACGACATAAAAACTTAATTAAATTCAGCGAATAAAATGGGGGATGATGTTCGATGGGTCATTAGTTTGAAATCAAAACAATTCCTTTATAATTGCTTTACTTTTTAAAAAATCCAAGAGATGGCGGTTTAGTAGGAAATAAATCACATGTGAAACCTGTTACCGTATTGTATATACCATTGAAAGAATGGACCCTATTAAAACCAAATTTTACCGAATTATTATGGTAAGATTAAATCAAGGGTTGTCGTCATTAAAATCAGTCTTCATTCATTATTCATTAACGGTTTACACTGTCTTAACATAAAACCAACGAATAAAAATGATTTAACATAGTCAGGAGAAAAATAAAATTGTGGAAGAATTTCAAAATATTTTATTGAGATTTTATTAACTGAGAGTTTGTCATCAATTAAAATGAAAATAAAAATTAAAAAAATATGAAAGTTTATGTTATTACAAATTATGTAGTAGGTATACACTAATAAGTTGTCTATGTTCAACGCAATTTTTACGATCAAGAGAAATACGGCTACATTATTACCTATATATACAGATAATTTTAGGAATTTTTAATGTAGGTAGGTGTTTTTTTCCGTAATTACTAATTAAAAAACTAAGTAATTGGAGGTTCAACTGTAATGATGCAGTCAAAAGTGACTTCTCACCGCATAGGTGCGCACAAATGAATGTCTCTGATGGGACTTTGGAATCAGACGACAAAAAACCTTTAATAGTCGCGGAACAGCAAAAAATCTCAACCAACACAACAATTGAATAGTTGTCTGTGAGAAGGTGCTGTAGAGTGAAGATGGCATCAGGTCTGATCTACTGTGGCCTCGATTGACTGAGAGGTTACTGCGACCTCTGTGTGAGGCCGAGGTCACCCACTTGGAGAAATGTTGGCAACCGTCCTGTAAAAAATTCTAAAAAGAAAATTCAATTTATCAATCTAACGGTTTAAGTGGGGGACATAGGAAATTTCTCGACGATTTTATAGATACTAAATCGAAACTTAGAACTAGTCAGACACTTTTACTTAATCGAATGTGAAGTTTAATCTTATTAATATTTGGAAATTGTCTTATTTGCTTAATAATGATTAAGAAATCAAGAAAAGGGTAGGAACCCTTTAAGAAAATAACGAAGTAATTTTTTTCGTGAATACCCCTGCAGTAATTTAAATTCACATCCCAAGCAAGGTAAGAGTTTAGGTATATAAGACCTGTGTGACTATGAATGGATGTGAGCCCCCCTATGTGATGTAACTTTAACTTCATTTCATATTTATAATAAAGATGCGAGAAAAGAAGTTGACGTGTTCTTTGCTGGAAGCCGACTTCAAACCGAGCCGAATCCTAAATACTTAGGAATCACGTTAGACAGGGCTCTCACGTTCAAGAAACATCTAGAATGTGTCAGGCAGAAAGCAAAGAGCAGGGTCTACATCATTCATAAACTCGCCGGAACAACTTGGGGTTGCGACGCTAAAACATTAAAAACTGCCAGCATCTGTTTAGTCTACTTGATGGCAGAATACTGCGCTCCGGTCTAGTTTCAAAGCGCACATACCAATCTCATAGACACTCAATTAAATGAAGCGATGAGAGTCATTAGCGGCACACTAAAACCAACTCCTGTGCCGTGGCTATGTGTGCTTTCTAATATAGCACCTCCACACCTTAGACGAGAGGAAGCTTTTCTTCAAGAAGTAAGAAAAGTGGAGTCCAACCATAATCTCCCAATCCATCTTGATGTAGATAATCCGCCTCCATGCCGTCTGAAATCCCGGAACCCGTACTGGATAGCTGCTGCTACAACTACGGATTACTCGATTGAAGACAAATGGACCGCATGGTCACTGGTCAGTAAGGAACCAGAACCTAGTAGGTAGCTGACCCGACAACAGAACTGCCTGGCTCAACGCAACCCAGAAATATATGGTGTAGAGTTAACCGAATAAGGTGTGATGTAGGCTGCACCGCTTCGAACCTACATAAATGGGGATGGATGGACTCACCAGCATGCGCATGTGGGATGACACAAACAATCGATGATCTGATAAACGAGTGCCCCATGTAGGTACGCATTTAAAGAAGGACTACAGGACTTGCACGCACTAACGGATGACGCGATCCAATGGCTTCGGTCTCTGGAGGTCAGATTGTGGGCGACCATAAGAAGAAGAAGACTTTAACTATTTATTAGCGAGGTTGCAAGCAATTGATTTTTTCTGACTTTGACTGATGTTATATTTTCTTCCTGATGAGCAAATCGTGAGAAGATCTTACTAAAAGATGGCTCCATGGATTGGGCGTCAGAGCGGGTCTGACCTTGAGGCAGTCGTGACCCTTGTACCTCGGAGTGACGCATGTGCAGGAGGCAGTGTATCATTAATAAACCTATCGACGTTCATACGCTAACACGACATTGCCATATGGCAGGGATGGCTAACCATCGGAAGGCGAACGAGAATAAAAAAAAAAAATAGCTAAAAGTGATTGTATAAATATACGACAAATATCAGGGGTATGGGATCTACTGGTTGTGAATATTTTATGAATTATTAACTGTAGCGAAATTACAATACGAAAGCAGTAAACACCCACTTTTATGAAATATTATTAATGTACAAAGAATACAGAAACCCAGAATTTATATAAGAAAATCGCCATTTTAAATGTGCCAGAAATATTCAGTTATAACTTATCAGCAATCGCGGTAGGTATACAGAAAAATGCAAGCTTAAATAAAATTACATAGTGACTTAACTATAACATTCAAAGATGGTTGATAGTCTAGCGGCTACGACATAATATGACGTTGTATGGGAGCCCGCGCACTAGGCAGCCAGTAAAACATAATATGACGTTGTATGGGAGCCCGCGCACTAGGCAGCCAGTAAAACATAATATGACGTTGTATGGGAGCCCGCGCACTAGGCAGCCAGTAAAACATAATATGACGTTGTATGGGAGCCCGCGCACTAGGCAGCCACGATTTCCCACGAATATTCTGGCTGCCTAGTGCGCGATGGGCCTTAATGTGTTATGGTATTGTTTTGAATATTACATAATATAGGTAACCGACGAGTTCATCGAAAATCAATTAATCGAATATCAATTAATCGAAAATTAATTCGTCGAAAATCAATTCGTCGAAAATCAATTCATCGAATCACTAATTCATCGAAAATAAATATTTTGAAGATATTTGAGAGAAATATTGTTTATGACCTAGAAAATGTGCAATGATTTTACTAAGACTCTATTTTGCATCTGATTTATTGTTGAGTTGTGAATTTAAATTGGTTATTGTTGACTTATGAACAGCTATGCGTCGTATTTAACAATAAATAAAAATAAAATTGGAATGTGTATTTTTTTAAGAAAAAAAAAAGTAATTCTGCTAGGCCAAAGATTAACAGTATCAATCTAACATTCCAACATCAAGCCTAATGTATTTCTATGAAAAATAATCAGTTTAGGCACTCAGGATTAAAATCGTTCACAATCGCTGGTATATAAAAATAGCTATAAATACTCTACTTCAAACAGGTAATAAAACCTAAATAACCACGAAATTGTAAAAAATAAACAATTCCAACATTCTTTGGACGTATCAACAATTACTTTACAATACTTAATTACAAGATAAAAAAACGTAGTTCATATTAGGTACGTTTTTAATTTTCCTGTTCAATGCATAATGTGAAGATGACGTCAAATCCATTATTCAAAAACGCGAAAATGAATTCGATCGTAGTCCCACTAGAGATGTTTTCAAAACTTAACCCTCCATACAAAATACAATAAGGTACTTAAGGTACTGAAAAATAAATTCAAGGTAAACAATTTGAGTTTAAAGAAAGTAATCAAATGAAACGGGAAAATAGTTGAAAATCAATTGCAGGATTTGTACCAAAAAAAAAAACAAAAACACATTTAAAAGTATTGAAAAATTAAGTACTGTTAAATCAATAATTAACATTGTAAAGAATTAGAGTCGGTGGCATTTTATTACAAAAGAAAATTTCTCCTAACCAACGAGTCTCTTTCAATCTGAGTCAGGGACAGACAAAAAAAACTTCTAGGAAAACCCAGGATTGAACTGTTTTCCAGTAAGTTAAAGAATTTGAAAGTGGAATGAGGTATTATTTAAATGATAAATTTAAATGAAACATTTATTTTATCCCGCATGATAGCATTGATTGCGGGATCTGTATTTTGTATTTTATACCGCCACTCGGCTCTGTGCTACGCATCTTCCTTCAGTTATAACAGTGTCTGAAGCATTATCTAGATCCTTCCAAGTGAAGATCAAACTTGACGAAGATTAGCATAATGATGGGGCCACTGAGGCGGAAGTGTCAGCAGACAGAGGTCAACAAGAAACTATTCTGGATATTGCAGTTGTCACGTTGATGTCAATTATCTGCGTAATGTTTTTTTTTCATTGTTTTATTTATTTATATCTCTAATTATTACATATTGTAATGTTTTTTTCATGTTATTGTTTGAATACCTGATAGGTAAGGAATTTAAAGGAATGAATGGCTTCAGAATTATTGAACCACTGTTCCGAGCATCTCAGGATAAATAATTTGAGTGTTTGCCAAAGTTGTGACTCGATAGGTAATTAATTGAGAGAAGATGAGAATCTTAATCTTCAGTTTACGTAAATGTGTAAGGTCTTTATGAGAACATAGGAGGCATGTGAACGACATTGCATTGCAAACAGCGATCGCCGATGAGAGGGAAATAGGAAGCAGGATTGACATCACAGTGGCTCATCAGAGCACTCAGGGACTACGTGGGAAAGAAAATGAACTGTTACTCTCATTACTAGCTTGTAATAAGAGTACTGTAACAGACAAGCCCTCACCAAAGCCGAACACTCTCAAGAAATTTAATTTGGTTCATCAAAATGTACGGGGCCTCAATGGAAAAGAACATGAACTTTATCTTTCGGTGACAGCAGAAGCATTGGATGTACTTTGTTTGACAGAGACCTGGTTCACTAAATCAGAATTGGACAATTTTGTATAAAAAAATTATGTAGTAGCAAGTGAGTTTTGCAGGGACCATTCTATTAGGGGAGGTTGCCTTATTGCAATAAATACCAAGTACTCATTTAAAAATAGACTGGACATTAAAAATATGTCAAAAGAAAAAATTTGTGAAGTGTCTTGTGCAGAGTTAAAGTTTGTTATAGTAATTTGTATTTATAGACCGCCATCGGGTAATTTCAGAGATTTCCTAGATATTCTTGAAGGCATCCTAGGTAAGATCACCGGGGGCAATAATAAACATGTGGTTGTCTGTGGAGATTTCAATGTGGATTTGAATTCCTGTAGTAGCAATAGAGACATATTATTGGACCTACTCAATAGCTGGGCACACACGTAAAGATAAATCTTTACGATAATCGTTCCAAATTATCGGGCGATAAATTGGTACGATTTATCGTTAAGATATATCGGTCGTTTGACACTAACGTGCAAATTTTCTGAGCGAAAATTATGAACGATATATCTTTCAAATTCAAACGATTATCGCACGATCGCTATTCTTTCGGAGTTTTATAAAATTTGAACGATAATGATGACGTATGTATCACTTCGATATGACAGTTCGATGTAAACATCATCATAGTTCTCACCGTTTTTACTACTCCTGAACTTTTGACGTTAATTTTATTATGAACTTAGACGTACGTAACAGTGATCTTGGTTACCTGCTTTCCCTTGGGATGATGGGTTACACCATCATAAACGGCTCAGAAGAAGTAAAAGCAGAACAAAGTGGGTGAAAACGTGGTTATTGAAGAAAGATCTGCATCACATGCAGCTTTTGAAAGTGATACAAGAAGATGATCCTGATGATTTTAAGAACTATTTGCGCATGGATGAAAATACTTTTAACTTTTTATTGTCTTTAGTAAAGGGTGCCTTGACCAAAAAGGACACTGTGATGAGAAAAGCTATTCCACCAGAAGAGCGTCAAGTAATACGGTGTTATTGAAAATGGTGACTAGTGCTGTGAAAAATAGTCGTTCCTCAACAGAACTCAAAGAGGAAAATCCCTTTATCAAAAAGGATGTATTTAATATATTATTATAAGTGCATATTTTTGTAATAAAATGTTCAAAATATAAAAATAAATTTGACAATTGATTTTGTTTTATTATTAGGGCCACATCACACTACGGGTGCAGACCTAGCGGGGTTAAAAAAACCGCGTCTGTTTGAAACGCGTAGGTATTTTTTTATTTGAAGAGGAAACCCAGCGGTTCAGTCGGCGGCTTTCTTACTACAACATACGTCGTGGGTTCGAATCCCTGTGCATTTCCACTTTCACAACACAACTCTTTCTTAGTGTGTGTGAATGTTTCCAAATGTATTTGCGTTCACTTTTAATTAGCCCAAATTCATTTAAAAACATACACCCGTACGTGGCGTATGCAATAGTGCGTATATTTCCTAGAGATATTTTTATTTTATCAAAGTTTTTTTTTATCAATTTATTAAGAAAAAAGAAAACAACTTATATTTAAACAGAGTGCTCCCTAATCAAAATTATATATGAAATTTTAGGAATTTCTGCAAACTGAGGTTTTCCACTTTCCATGAAAATTTTGACGAAATCCATGATACCACTGAGAAATCGCCAGCGGTTTTTCCCACAGTGCCGAATTTCAGACGGTTCTTGTTTAAGCCGTGTGTATGAGCCCTTATCTAGCCCGACGAAACTAATTCATATATTTTCTAGAATGACAGATAAGAATTAAACAGAAGTCATAACATTATTATAGAATATTTTTTTAAATAGACAAAAATAAACTATACGTTAATAGGTACCTACTTAAAGTGGGTAAAATAAAATACCTACTCTGACTTCATTTTCATGTTCCTGTAAGGGAGTGGATCGGCATCCGAACTATAAAGGAGCTGTTCCGGGCAGCGCTGGACAGGGGAAAATTCTCCAAAGTGACATCCAACGTTGGTGGGACCCGACAAGGCTCATAAGAGAAGTACTTTTATAAATCTTGATTTATCAATTAATCAATCAAACTCCCTTTGAACTCCACTCAGGAGCATAGGGAGGCAACAGGAGCTCTCCATTGCGCTCGATCTTGCGCAATGCTTATGACCTCCTCCCACACCATGTCCAACCCTTTCAGCTCTGCTTCGAAGGAGCGGAACACAGTATGAGAGGATCTTCCTCGTCTTCGGGACCCTGATGGGAGGAAGATCAGCACTCTCCTCGACCAACTGTTATTCGGCATCCTTAACACATGTCCCAGCCAAGTCCATCTCCTCTCCGTAATGGTGGAAGTGATGGGCCTGCGCTGAGTGCGTTGGCGTATACCGTCGTTTGTGATGCGGTAGTACCATCTTATACCCAAGATTCTCCTGAGGCACTTCGTTGATATTGACAATGTTCTAAACTGACACATTTATCGCTGTACCGTATTCCGAGGAAAACACACCATAACATGAGAGCCAGCAAAATGTCAACTGACAACTTTAATGGTCTATTGAATATGCCTGGCGATCTAAAAATGCATATAGGCCCCAGGTCCAGTGGTTTCCGATGTATGTATATTGTATATACACGGCTCAACTGTGTGGTGTAATAGATTTAGCTGGAATAAATAACGATAAACCCCAGCTTTTGAAATGAAGTGCCTCAGGAGACTTCTAGGCGTAGGATGGTAACACTAACACCACATCACGAACTACGCTATACGCCGGCGCACCCAGGGTGAGCTCATTGTGGAGGGAGATGGACTTGGCTGGGACATGTGTTAAGGATGCCGAATGACAGTTGGCCGAGGAAACCGCTGTTATTCCTACCACCAGGGTCCCAAAGACAAGGGAGACAAGTTTACCGTTACATGGTATGTTAATTTAACGTAAGTTCAGGTGGAGTAAATACAAAGAGAACTAGGATGATGTTTATATTCAACTGAAAAAATATACGTCATCATTATCGCTCAAATTTTATGAATTTCCGAAAGATCAGCGATCGTACGATAATCTTTTGAATTGGAAAGATAAATCGTTCGTCCAGCACACACGTATCAAATTAACTGAACGATTATTTTGTTATGAGAAATCGCTCAGAAAATATCTTAACGATAATCGTTCCAAATTATCGGCCGATAATTTGGAACGATTATCGTTAATATTTGTATTAACTTTTGAATCAATCTTCTCGTGTGTGTTGCACAGCAGATAAATTGTACCAATTTATCGGTGAACGATTTGACCAATTTATCGTTGATCTTTCAGACACCACTAACGTGCCGATTTATCGCTAAGATTTGAGCGATTGAACGATTATCGTTCAAATCTTAAAGAGAAATCGCTACGTGTGTATACCCAGCTAATAGCTATTCCTTGACACGTTGCATTTATATGCCAACACGAACTACTAACACATCATCGACATGTATCGACAATGTTTTCACCGACCTCCTTGTGTGTCATTCCGGGCTGGTGAATCTTGTAAAGTCAGATCATGATGGTCAACTTATTGAAATGTTCACACCACTAGACATTAAGAAATCCTCATCACAAATCTATACCAAAAAAAGATATCCCAACTCTGAAAATACTAATAAATTCCTAATATCCCTAAAACAAAATCTGACAATGTGTAGTGATAAGGATCCTAACATACTCTTTGACAATTTCTTTGAATGCTTTATCTTAAATTTGAATACTCACATCCCTGTTAAGTCATCAAGGCCGAAGACTAAAAAACAATTTGAAGATTGGGCCACAACAGGTATTAAAATATCCAGGGAAAAACTTTTCAAACTTTATAGTCATAAGCCTACACATGATGTAAATTTAAAATCCTATATTAGTAAATATAGCAAGATCTTTAAGCAAATTTGTCAGGTTGCAAAGAGTAACTTCATTCATAAGAAAATTAATAAATCAAAAAACCCAATTAAAGCAGTTTGGAATGTCATAAGGGAGGAAACCGGCAAAAGTCAGCCTGAGAGTATAACAATTACTGGGGAGTCTGGTGAGAGCAGGGTCGATTCTTTTAATAAGTTCTTTACTAACATAGCAGCAGAATTAATTAAAAAAAATGGTAATTCTAACTATACGAACAATGCTTTGGCATATTTTCAGAACATTCCCTCTCCCAAAGAACACTTTAAATTCCGTCCAATAACTGAGAATGATATCTTGAAGATTACGAAGGAATTGAAATTGACAACATCAAATGATTTATGGCATATTTCCACAAAGTTTTTAAAAAGCATTATTACTGACATAGCGCCTGTTTTATGTGACATATTCAACCACTGTCTAAAAAAAGGAGTCTTTCCAAACCTACTGAAATTTGCTAGAGTCATTCCAATACATAAAAAAGGGGAAAAAGGTGATCCAAATAATTACAGACCGATCTCTATACTACCGGTTCTGAGTAAAATCTTAGAAAAAGCTGTTGCTGGGCAACTGATTCATTTCCTAAAAATAAACGACGTGCTGCATTCTCAGCAATATGGTTTTCAACAAAATAAGTCTACTAGGGATGCAATGATATCGCTTACAGAGAAAGTGTTGAAAGCCCTCGATGAAGGGTGTGACACTTACGGCATTTTCTGTGACCTATCCAAGGCATTTGATTGCGTTGATCACAATATTCTGTGCACCAAACTCATGCACTACGGTATTTGTGGCTACGAAAAAAGATTTTTTGAATCTTATTTAAGTAACAGAAGTCAAATTACCGAAATAAATAATGTAAGATCTAGGAAGAGCGAAATTAGGTACGGGGTTCCACAAGGTTCAATTCTCGGACCATTGCTGTTTATCATCTATGTCAATGACCTCCCTGAAATAATTAAAGATAGGGGCGAAATTGTGATGTACGCGGATGACACATCCCTTCTTATCAAACGCGAAAATTGCGATGAACATGTTGCTGGGAATGTAGCTAAAATACTAGATGACGTGGCCCAGTGGTTTAATAGTAACAATTTAATTATTAATATGAACAAAACAAATGCGATGTGTTTCTCTTTGAGGCTGAAAAATGACGACATAACTGAGAAAGTATTCACTGACAAATCCATAACTATCGTAAATGATTGTAAATTCCTAGGTATAACAGTAGACAGAAAGCTGCAATGGTCAGCTCACATCGAGCAACTCTGTAACAGGCTGAGCTCCGCAGTTTTTGCGATAAAAAAGATAAAAGATATATGTGGGATGAATACTGCAAAGATGGTCTACTTCGCATACTTCCACTCAGTGATGGTCTATGGTGTGGTGGTCTGGGGTGGCGGTGCTGACTTTGGCAGAGTATTTATTCTGCAGAAAAGAGCAGTAAGGGCAATACTGGGCTTGCAGCCTAGAGATTCCTGCCGAGATGCCTTTAAAGATCTCGGGATACTCACACTGGCTGGTGCATACATACAAGAATGCATTCTGTTTGCACGAAGAGGTTTGAGTAGCACACCTCTTAACTCTGACCACCACGGTTACGATACTAGACGAAAGGATGAAATCAGACCCATCCAGCACCGGCTAGCAAAGTTTTCACGAAGTTTTGTGTGTAGAGGTGTTCGTTTTTATAACAAGCTACCTCAAAATATCAAATCAACAGATGACGTAGCCTTTCAGAGAGAGATAAAATCGTTCCTTGTTGATAAATGTTTTTACTCTATTGACGAGATGTTAGATTGATTACACGTATTCACTTACCGTATCTGTGTATGTGTGAGTGTATGTATATATGTGTGTATGAGTAGACATTCCGTACTGTTGGTTGGTTGTTGTTCGTAATTGTGATGTTCCTCTTCTTGACTTGAATCCGCATTGATTTAATCTACGGCAAACGCTCCTCAGTAGAGTGGTCCAACGGGATGATTTTTGTTTATGTATTCTCTCCTCCCTATTGTTTTTGTCTTTTGCTCTCATCAGATGAACGCAATGTGGCAATTTACACCACGCAGGATCCCTTATAAAATCTTTACCTGACGAATGCTATATGGCCCTTTACACCATGCATGATCTGATCTCTCTCTTTTACACTTTTATTTAACTTCTATGGATTATGTTCTAAGACCCTATGTACATGCTTGTTTTGCTTTGTTACATTTCATTATTGTTAGTATTGTTTGCATTTTGCTGTATTTTATGTTTTTGACTATTCCGAGTGCCCGTAAGGGCCTATGGAAATATTTTAAGAATAAAGAATAAAGAATTGGAGGAATCTGCATTGGGGGTGCCACAGGGCTCCGTTCTGAAACCCTTAGTATTTGAACGGACTATTTCTTCCTTCGCAAAGGATACCTACTCATGTGGGAATGTCAGATGGATTTGCAATGTGCCGTGTGTGTTCCTTATTTATTTGAATTATTAAAACCCACAAGCGTACTGATATGTGTCTGTCAAAATTACTTGATTTCAAATTTATTTTGAATTTCCTAGCACAGAGTTCGCATAAAACATAGCGGCCCGATCCCTAAGTTTGTCTTTGTCGTACTTTCAAAGCAAAATCCTACGACAACGCTAGCCTTCGAAAAAGCAGTAGAAGACGTCGTCAGCCCGTAGTTGTTAAAATTTGATAAAGAATTACCATTTCAAAATCGATTAAATGAGAAGCATTGGAATACCCGGACTGAGATGGCTGGGCGGAGTGGAGAGAGGTCTCAGACTGCTGGGGGTGGAAGATTGGCGGAGCATGGCAGAAGATAGGGTGGCATGGAGAACTCTTCTGGAGGAAGCCAAGGCCCACACACGTTTTTAACGCAACAGATTGATTGATTTGAAAGCATAAAAAATACATATTTTTTCAGTGTCAAGAGAACAAACAATGGTAGTGGGTGCTAGTGGCGCACACGTTGTGGCGTTGGGAACAGGTTTGCGAGGGACCGCCGCACCTCCAGCTGGGGTGAGGTACCTAATCTGGCGGTCACGTGTGTGCAGAGCTTTACTGGTTTCGGCGCCTCTGCCGCTCCTCCTCTACTCCCGGGTTCATCCAAGTGCTTTGTCCCGTGGGCTGGGGTCCTGCACGCACTTTCATACCACTCAACAAAATATTGGCGAGTTCGCATGAGCCAATGCACCATACGCTGAACTTGATGATGATTCTCATAATTGATTGGATGAACTTTACAAATGTTGAGCTGTTAAGTACGATTTGGAGACTTGGACCCTAAATGTTAGTATGATGAACCGTATAGAAGCATTTGAAATGTGGCTTCACCGCAGAATGCTGTGTACTCGGGGGGACTGATATGGTCAGTAACAAGTAACACGGGAGTTTTGCAAAGAACTGGAAACGATGGAGAATTGTTAGTTGACCAGCATAAAGTGGTTTCAAAATTGGGAAAAATTGTAGAGTATACATCAAAATTGCTACCTAATAAAATTCAGTTTTATGGCTATACTCATGAGGATGAAATAACTAAATATCCCATGAGGATGAAATAACTAAATATCCCATGAGGATGAAATGCCAAAAAGTAGAAAAAAATTATATAATTTTTCAATACACAGGTGTTGTTATGACCGACGAAATTTTATTTTTTCCGAACAAATTATTTTTTCAACAATTTGTAGTTAAACATTTATTTATTTGAATTACAACCGTGGATAAAAAAATAAAGTTAAAAAAAATGTCTAAAGAAAAAAAAAATGTTCGGATCAGACCGATAATCAACCATGGACCTCGTGGTAAGAAATTTGGCACCTACGCCACTTTGATAGTTAACAAACATGTAGGTACTTATATCAAAGTAAACAGTAATTACGATGAAACGAGTTTGCAACACACGAATTTCGGCATTGTAAATCCCAACCATAGTAATTATTATCCCTTTTAATATTTACCGACAGTGTCTTCCGAACAACCTGTTTGTAAAGTGTTGCTCACGAAATGAATCTGTTCCTGCAGCCTCCAAGCGATGGAGCGAAGGACTTGAGAATTTTTCTGGCATTATGTATGACGCCTCCGTAATAAACTCTCATTTTGCCATTGCACACATATAATATGAAGCATTATTAGCGCACTTACGTTTAATTAAACGTGCACTAAAATTCACACATGATTCAAATTTTGTGGACGATGATTTGGCGATCACACGCGAGAGTGTTACTGTTAGCACATTGCGTGTCTTTCACTGGACCCTCGGGCTTAATTAAAATGTTTTAATCGAATGTTTGCAGCGTGTTTTCGTGCAGGTATCTCAGGTGCTGCTTCAGTCATTAATCTCTTCTAAGTTTTTAGCTGGTCGTAACGCCATGCCCAGTGGCTGGGATAGTACAAAAAGAGTCAATGCTCTGATGTTGGGTAAGCCAAAATAATAAAGCGTGTTGAAAATTTTAAAAGTATAGCGTTATTGATTATATCCTTGAAACAA
Source organism: Mystacides longicornis (assembly GCA_963576905.1). Lineage (NCBI taxonomy): Eukaryota > Metazoa > Arthropoda > Insecta > Trichoptera > Leptoceridae > Mystacides > Mystacides longicornis. Next base: position 34,517,094 of record OY756426.1, on the reverse strand, counting down.
TTTTTGAAAATGAATACAAAACAAACCCTAAGATTTGAGCTTGCGGTAGATGGCAAATGCATCGAAAAGGTCACAACCTTCAAATATCTAGTGGTCAACATCTCCATTAACAGTGACCTATAATACGTCCAGGTTAAATCACTAACCTACAAAGCAGCTGTATATCAATGACACAATTTCTGAAACAACAAACAAATGCAGACCGTGAGTAAAACCGGGATATGTATAAAACCTGAGTAAGAACCTATGTATATAACCAACGCCATCGAAGCCAGAGCTGATACCATAACGTCTGGAAATCTTCTCCAAACCACAGAAATGTGAGCACAGAGCTCTACAGAGTCTGGAGCGCAAAAATAAACAGAGACTGAAAACGTATTTCTTTCTATTTGAAGAGATTATCAGGAATGAATGGGAGACGACAGAATCCCAAATGAATTCCTGAAGGTCACAGCAGAAGAGTAAGACCATCGAAACGCTGGAGTGACCGTTGGTCATTGAGGTCATAAAAATGATATGGTTGTTGACGTCGTACAAGGATAAAAATGGTACAAAATAGCCATCACTTTTGAGAGAATAAGAAAATAATACTATCAACAAAGGATGTTAGGGCTGATGATCATTGACTCGGGTCACAAATTTCATATTGCAACTCTAAAAAACAATATTTTGGAGACATGTTGGCTCTCAGGCACAGAGCTATTTTTCATTTTTTCCCTATTCTCAACTGTCACCTTGTTGGAAGTTGTAGGTATTATAATATGTGGAGTGTAACCTAGCGAATTTCATATTGGTAACGTTTTCATCTATGTCTATGAGATAATTTTTTTAAGTTTGGCTAGCAAATATTAGGCTATGTTCAGGGCCATATAAAAACTTGGCTTATTTTAGTTATTTTTTATTTATTTAAGTCCAGTAGGTACATAGTGTAATTAATTGTAGACAATTTGTGTCACCTTTGAGTTGACATAGTGTGTCAACACCGGTGTTTGTCATCACAACTCATATCACAAACTGTGCAAACATCACGCAGTCCAATGGGTGTCATATACTTGAGTTTTAAACTGGAACAATAAGACATTTTCCAGTCCATACAAAAATTCTGGATGAATTTTGAGGTATTTGCATTATGGCAAGAAATGAAGTGTATAAAATTAGATGTCGTATAGAAATAACGTACCAAAATCATTTGAATCTGAAATTGATCAAATATTTAACGAAACGTAATAATTGAAACCCTAATTTCTTGTGCGGTCTTATAGGTGTACATTAACAAAAAAATTTTATATGTATGTTATGCTTTTTTTTATGTTTGATTCAAATTTGTGAAAATCTTTTATTGTTGTTTCGAAGACAACGAATACAAGCTCAGTTTAATTACTTTATTTTAAGAAGCTTTATCATCAGGGTCAAATTAAAAATGTTGAACAGAAATCGTCGTCTGTGTAGTGGCATAGGCGTTGACTTCTGACCAAGAGGTCCCAGGTTCTATTCCTGGTCTGTTCAGAAATTTACAAACTGTTTTTCACTTATAATTTCTATTCGGGGTTGGATTCCTGTCTCAGATTGATAGATAATACTTCAAACATTAACTTCCGCTGGCTAAAGAGAGAGTGTTGTTTATTTATTTATCAAATTACGTCAAGGGCAGGATTCGAACTCGCATCCCTTACTCTCCTACGTCAGACAACAGCCCTATGCGTGCAAATCCTACCTTATTATTTCAAAAATATTCAAATGTACTTTTAAAAATTAATAGGGTAGGTATTTTTTTAACGAAATTTTGGAAATCTGATGAAAATTATGAGAAAACAATTATAATTTAGTATTCGGGTTATAAACAAGTTGTGTTTTAATAAAAAGCGTGCAATTCTGTAAGCCACAATATCAGCGATGCTGGTCGGGCCTCATCTGGGGAGCGGCCAGTAGGTCTTCAACAAACATTACCAAATTTATTGCCTTTGAGTATGTTCGAGGTGCGAGTACCTCCTCTAGGTCTACCCTGTTATCTTGTCGGCACACTGTGGCCCCGTAATGAAGGAGCGGCTAACTTATAACTAGTTGAAACACTAAAAACCATGTTGTAGGTACATTTTTATCTGATAGCATCTATGTACATTGTACACGCGTGATCATACCTACGTCTAAGAATTTCGACATGACACTAATTCAAGACTTTATTATCTAAATTTGTTATCATTTTAGCAGAGAAAGAAATTTTGAGATGAGAAAAAAGCAACATTTAACTTCAAATGCATAATTGAAATCCTATTACGATCAATCAAGTATGAAGGATGTGAAATGTGGACATATAGTATCAAATGCAGTAGAGTTGAGAGATATCTGAAAGCACTTTGAGGGACATGGAATAAAGGAAAGAGTGTGATATATGGAAATAACAAGCATTGTTACAAAATTGAAAATTAACAAATCAAGATGGGAGAATTGGGAGGCTAATTGCCGAAAACGCGACGTCTGGTTACCTTAATCTAAAAACGATCATAAAAATGAAAAAGGTAGGAGTGGCCTAAAAATTCGTAAAATCAAGAAATTTTTATGTTATTTGAATGAGATAACGCTCTAACTGTATGGTTTGAGTACAAACTTAAAGCTCGAAATGTTGTGTCAAGACAAAAAAGAGTCTACTTATTGCTAATAGAATCGATGGTTAAGAACTTCACTTTCAACTGTCTACCAACACAGCTGATAACCTTTCCTTCATTTCGTCAGCTGATAAGAATTAACAATCAATTTTGCTCAACACTCACGCAAACAATATTATAACTATCACTTAATTAACTAAATCACAACCGATTTAAGCACTCATTACTATTTTTTTTGTGATGGCACTTTTTCACAATAATTATTCTAGTAAAACGTAATAAACAATAGAGTATCGCGCGCGTTCTCCATGATTTGAATATTTGAACTGCGGGAATGTGTTCTCCCGCTTATCTGCACTCTTCATAATATTATTAATGTCTTGTACTTTGGTTGGATCAAAGATCGCATAAAAGTTCGAGATGAATCTTGCTCCACGACAATAAATTACACGTTTGTTTTCCTTCTTCGTTTTATTTGACGTCATTAATAACAATATCAGGTTTATTCAGTTTTGATTTAAAAGTTCTCCGCTTCGTTTGAAGTTTAACGAGTATTTTTTAAATTTAACGACTCACTAAGACGAATGACCTCATCCGTTTTTAAACGGATTTTATCGTTACATAATTTGAATACTATTTTGCCTCCTCCCTCCCTCTCTGGTACAAAAACAAAATTCGCACTTCACATGTTTTCACGTTTTTCACTTTTGTTTCTTCACGTTTTTCTGCGAAATTCACCATGTACATCGCTGTTGTTAATGCCGGTAAAATAGTTTCGATTTCGTGAATTGAATATACGACAATCTCTTATAATAATTATTGCGAGTGTGTTTAAGCTTTTCACGATGTTTTGTTTTGTTATTTTTTTTTTAATACGAAACGTCGCCTTTTAGCGAAGACATTGCGCGCGCAACTCACTACGAAGACTGACTGCTCGTATATAGAGAGTACGGTGTGATGTATGTAAATGTTGGCTCATATGTTGGCGAATAAACAAACCTGCTCCGGGATTAGGGCTTCAAGTGCATTGAACGGCTTCTGTCAATGTTTTCTTAGTACGGACCTGGCTTCTGCTTACATGCCCATCACCTCGTATCAGTTTCAATTCAACCCTTTCTTACATACTTCACCTTGTATTATTATTTGTCTATCGACACACAATAATTAATCCTCATATTTATTTTTATGTAAAAATGAATCTGTGCTCCCTCAAAGTGAACACTCTTTGACTCTTTCACAGTAAGCTACTTAAAGCTTGTGTCGTAAAAGAGGAAATGTTGTTCCTAAATAATACATACTTGAAATCCTTTCTGGAAATAGAACATTCTTTTTCTTTCTACTGATACTCCAATCCAAAAATGTCAAAAAAGATTAT